>BGPR01021664.1:0-26226 GCA_013235015.1 Araneus ventricosus
TGCAATTTGCCTTGTACGTTTTGTGCAATTTGCCTTGTACGTTTTGTGCAATTTGCCTTGTACGTTTTGTGAAATTTGCCTTGTACGTTTTGTGCAATTTGCCTCGTACGTTTTGTGCAATGTTCTTTGTACGTTTTGTGCAATATGACTTGTACATTTTGTGCGATTTCTGTAAAACATTCGTCCAATAAATTTGGTTCATTTTCATATCCAGAAATATATGCATCTTGTGATAAATAAGTCTTTTCATCAGAACCAGAATCGGTTTCAGATAAATTATGCAATGATTGTAAAATTTCTATTACTGGCAACATTCTTTAACCAATAGCTCTTCGCGACATAATAAGAGAAAATATATGACCGAAAAGCCGAAGAACATCCAAACAAATGAATATATGTCAGTTGAATAAACCAAATCCTTCAAACACAAAAAGATTTGAGGAGAATTCCAATTTTCCTATCTCACCCTATTTATATTCCTTCTGACAAGTCATCGTCGCAAAACAAAGCATTAAAAGAGTCAAAATCCGACAGAATAGACAAAACAATAAATAGAGTATAAAAAACATCATAGGGTGTGATGTATGTTTAGCGGTCAAAATGACCGCAGCCCAGTTTTCCAGATATAAACAAATATAGTCTCGATAATAAAGAGCTAAAACAAATATTTTTTCTTTTACATGTTCTTTATGAATAATTATTAAAAGTCAATGAACGAATAAGAAATCGAAGAATAAATAAAGGAAATATGAGCGTTTGAAATACATTTGCGGTCAAAATGACCGCTTCCCGTCTTTCTAGTGTTAAATATGAAACTAATTATGCAGTAGTGACGGCTTACAGCAATCATGGATGTAACGATCAATCGGTTGTGCTAATCAGAACAGCGTGGAACTGATGTCCAGTATCTAAACACCTACAAAATCCGCCGGTTCCAGGGATCAACAATTCACATGTAGTGATCGTTTTCGATGAGACGACGCCTCAGAACATGAGGAGAATGACGATGAAGAGGGACCAAAAGTGAACACCATCAGTCCAAGAAACTCTGCAGACCCTTCGTACTTCAAGAAGATCAGCCAATACAATGCTGAATCTTATTCAGACTAACGATTTATCCAACGAATAACGGTGCGCACACCTATAAACAAACCAAAAAGTCCATAGGTTTTTAATAGGTGTATCCCTCACTAGATGGAGATAGGTATGTACACCTATAAACAAAGCTTCCTTTTGTTCGTCGGTCATTCCATGACAAAAAATGGTAAGGTTAGCCTTTTAAGGTAAGCTCTTTTTTCAGACAATGTTAAAAAGCCTGTTTGGAAATTCTTCATTTGAGATAAATGTTTTTTTCCTTATTTTGTTTCCATTTTTGTCTGGAAAAGGTTCAGGCCACAGAGGAAAATTTAATTTCTATCTTGAAGTCGTTTTTCCTCGACAGAAAACTTATTCTAATTTTGAATCTGGTTGGATGATGGCCTCTGAAGAAATCCTCCATCGGATTCTTCTTGTTCCTCGTTCTTTTTCATTCATTTCTTGTTAATCTTATTGTATTTAAAACCTCTAACACAGTTTTAATATCTTTTATCCAATGAATGCTTGAAAAAAAGTGTTATTGTCGAAACCTTTTTATGAAAGTTTAAAAGATTAAATGTGCATGATTTTTTTCCAATTCTGTAGTTGTATCGGTTTTCTTTTTCTATAGAAAACGAATGAGTGCATGCCATTAATGCAGTGTTGTCTGTTTTTATGCTATATTTGCCCACCTATAGCTTTGCACTGTTTTTAACGAATTTTGGATCTACTGATCATTAGGATATATTGATCACCTTGGTTTGGACCTAAAGTGATCGCTACAAGCGGCGTCCACTGTATTAAAAAAAAACAAAATAATGTCTCGAATGATAATTAGTTGATGAATTTGAAATTTCAGAAATTTGAAAAACCAAAATTATCTTCAGAATCGATGATAACATCCCTTGTAGCGAACAATTTATTATCTTGAGAATTAAAACTTCAACTTTCTATCAATTTTTTATTTAATCAACCAGTTAGACGGTCTAACACTATACAGACAATTAACCAACTAAAGAAAATTCTATTCAGTTACCTCTTTTGTTTCATTACTATAAACATATACATATATTTTAATAACACATTTATTACCTACACATATTTTTTGAAAAATAACATAATTTATACTTTGAAACGTATTAGTATGATTACGAGCAATAATGATACACCAAAAGTTGTTTTCATTTGGATATATTTTTTGATTAAATTAAATTTTTTGAAAAAGTTATATTGCAAATTATATTTATATTTCGTGTAAAACTGTTAATATTCTGAATATAAAAAAAATTATAGTCATAATAACATATAACTCGTAATTGTATTACTATAAGCTGTTTTTTCTCATAAAAGTCGTAACGTAGGGTTTATATTTTTATGAAAATTTAAGATGAAACAAAGAAAAATGTGTTCCCTTTTAATTTCGGTGAGTGACCTGAAAAATAAAGAGACATTTTTTTAACTACACCCCTTAGGTGAAACATTTCACAGCTCCAAAATAAATTAAATAAGGCTTATTTACTTAAAGCAAGGTATAAGAGTTTTTTCATATGTTTTTAAATTATCTTATGGCTATTGTTAATATGTACTGTTGATAAAATGCCTGTCAAAACACACAACTGTTTATAAAGATAGAAGAAAATATGTGTGTGTAATGGGTGTTTAAAACTTCTTACTAAACTTACAAGTTTAATCCTTATCGCTAAACAAAATAAAATATGAATAAATGTATAAGCTTTTATATAAATTAAGATGAATTGAGATAGAATTTAAATTTGTACCCTTACATTTGTTAAAAATATGCATCAATGCCCTCAATTAATCCTCTAGTTAATTATCATATAATCCTCAATTTTTGCTTTTTGTGATTATATAATTAATTTTAGATTTAAATGATAGTAACTACTTCATTTAAATTTACTTTGCTTGGATCCGTATTAAATATGATAAGCATTTATCATGTGTGCAGTTATCTAGAAAATTAATGATGGTTTTATACAAAAGAAACATTCTTTCCTTTGCATGAATTAAGATTTATATACGCTTATATCTTCTACCAGAATGTTGACATATTTTCGAGGTATATGAGAGAGCTCTGAGCACTGACATAGCAGTTATTAACGCAAGACAGATTATAAAAATGAATCCTTCGGCGTTACTTTAACCTTCGGTCGAGCGCAATAGAAATGCTCGGGCGCAACTCAGCTGTGAGATTAAAAGTTAAATTTTTGTTTAGACCTCGGGAGAAGCTCAGCACACTGAACTATTTGGTCATACAGAGGTATATTTGCGTTTCTGAACAACTTTTTTGTATTTCCTTGCAGTTTCAGCTAACAAAATGTCCAAGTATTCAGGAGGGAGTTGACGTTTGATTTCCCGTAAGGCTCCTTAGCAATGGCAACTGTTGTTGTTGCGAGCCAGAAATAATTAGCTATTTTTGAAAAAAATATATTGGAAATAATTATTAATACAATTAAATTACTGGCTGGGACACAAGTATACGAACATTTGCTGGTATATAAAAAGAAATACTACGAAAAATTTGGGAAATAAAAAATGAAAACGTAATTGCGCGCAACTCATCTAACAGATTAACATGCCCCACACGTATAGAAAAAGAGCAAAAGAGAAAAATACACGATACCCTGGTAGGAATGGTAAGGAACCAGGAAGTTACTAGAGATCCCACAACTTGCTTTGTAAAATCTTCATAGATCCTCACAGGTGTTTCTTCTCACAGATTAGATGGATTCTACCGAAGGCTAATGTTTTATCTTACATACTGTAACAAAGAGCCAAAAGGTACAAACACTTACAAGATTGGAATGCGATACACAGTTTTGTCCTTACTCTCTTCAGGGTATGCAATTTTTGGAAAATCCTTTGGTTTGCTTTGGGTCTTAGACCTGTGACGACCTCTAGAATCACTTGCCTTGCACACTAACTTTACACCTTACCATTAGGCAGCAGGTTGAAGAACTTTAGCATTTTGTGTAAGAATATGCAAAGCGAATGGTCTACGTGTGTAATGATGGTCCTCCTATTTATGTCATTTCAGGCATCAGTTTAAAAGGAACAGTAGATGGAATGACAACCAGTTCAGTCCATCCGATCGCGAATCCTTTCATGGCGAGTCCGGACTTTCCAGCCCAGATGCATTTTGGATCGTATATTGGTCCTGTGGACTCATCTTCCTCGTAGTGAAGCTATCAGATTTGCCTCTTGCCCTGTTTCTGGACACATGAATTGCGCTGTTGCTCATCACGAATTTCGTGTTTCTGTGATATCTTATTGATACTTTCCTCCCGCCAGAAGAAAAACCCTGGATGGGGTTGACGGAAGTAGACGACTCGAAGAAAGGAGGCAAATTGGTATAAAATCAAATACAACATTTGGCTAACAAAGCACACTTCGGTAGGCGAGGAATCAGTTTTCGTCCGTAGTAGAAAGCGAAACGAGACTTCCGTCGGTTCTATCTGAGCAAAATGAAATAAAGCCCTTTCCTTCACCCCGAAAATGCAGTGGAATATCCCGTTTCCATGACGCCCGCCACAAGCATGTTTGGTGTCTAGGGGTTTTCTCGTGGTCGCGTAATGCAGTACGAGTTGTATCACCTCGGTTGTTATTTTTTTTCTAATGTCTCAACATATATTTTAGTATTCTAATAGGCGAATGTAACTTTTTTCATACACAATATTATGTTAAGGTGTTAACTAAACGTTTACTGTTGAAATATTGAGTGGACCTAGATTGATTTTCAACTACTGATCTGAGTCGAATGAAGTAAGGTATATGCTAACGCATCATCTAATCCCTTTCACACACCCCACAGGACAGGCTGCGTCGGTGTGAGTTCTCCATTATGAAACTTTGGTGAAATTAAATTACTAGAATTAGACTTCTCTAGTCTAATATCGGCTTTTTCGTTCTCCGCAAAGGTTAGTTACTTGACGAGGAATGGAAGCAACCTGTCGGTGGAACATTTCAGAAAAGATGTTCAACCCTGATCTCTCAATAGGCTGTCACGATGACTTCATGAAAATAGCAGACGATAGATCTTGTGCATGGGTGGAATTTTCATTCACATTCCAGACTTTCTTCACAGAGTTATTATATGACTATTGTTTGTTTATGTATGACTTTGTAATCTTTTGAACACCTCTACTTACAGAGAGCTTTGAAACCCGGGAACTTTTGCTTACCAAACCGGCACCTTACCACTAGATCAGAGAGACTTGCAGCAGGAAACGTATATGTTGATAATAAAAGGTAGTTACAGAGTTCTGATCTCTACGAAATTTTATTCACAATCACAATTACTTCTGAATAGTCTTTTTAATTAAATTATCTTTTATCGTCACAATTTCGAGTTCAAAATGAAATTTGAAGTCAAAGAGGAAGAAATTTTAGCTCTTATATCTAAGTTTGATAATTTAATAAATTAAGGCTAGAAGGTTTAAAAGTAATTACAATAATATTTTTGAAAGCTTTTAAAATAATTTTGAAATTTATTTATTCTTCTTTCAAAGTATTTCGAGACGCCTTTAACATCTGTAATTACAGTATTGATTGAAAATCAAATACAAGATTCGCAACAATAAATTGCGTGCATATTTTTACTATGAGAATAACACTCAATTTTTTTTCATATAAGAATAGATTATCCATATGTGAGAGCTGTTTTATGGTCAACTTCCTTACCTGAGTTCGGCCCACCTTTTATATACATTAAAACAAAATGATTGGGGAAACATTATTATTCAAATGAACATTTATAAAATATTTTTTCGGATGTATGATGCAACGTTGATAAATGTAGTGTTACAGTATGATCATGCTACCATGTGTCGACGGTAAAAAAAACTTCACCTTGAAATATTGAACTACGCTGAGGAATGTAGAAACTAAAATATTGTATTCATTGTATTGTATAGTATGATATAATAATCAGCATCTTGAAGAATAATTGTTCCAGTGGAGTATTTTGATATAAAACCTGCAATCGATGACATCCTGAGTTAAAATGAAGATTTTTATAGAAAGCATTGTTTTTATATTATTTGTGTAAATTTAGTATTTCGGAAATATTGATACATACAATACAATACTTTGTTACGGTATTCGGTGGTCCTCGGTGAACATAATATTATATAGCATTGTGAAAATATTATAAAATATTTCTGTGCTACTGAGGAAGGAAGAGTGTTACTGCTCTAACTATCGATTACGACCATGTTTACAGGACAGTTAGAGCATTTTTTCTTCTTCTTTTGTTTAATGTTACAACTTCATTTTTCATTTATATTTTCACGGAAATTCTAACGAACTGAAATTAGGCACTTACAAATGCTTGTGACATTCTTCAAATTTATAACTGAATAGTTTATAGCAGAAACCAGTTTTCACTAATATGAAAATACTGTGTGCTTTAAAAAATTAATTATTTTTTAATCAATGTTTAATTTTTTTCCCTGGAAATTTTATACAAATATAATGAGACTTAACTCCTGCGATTATTTAACTCATTATTCCCCTTTAGATTGCGAAAACGGCATAACTTCAATTTCGGCATAAAATAGAATTCAAAAACTTAAATTGACTCATATGGTGTCTACAATCAATTATTAATATATTTGCATGCATTTCCCCCCTCATCTTTCCATTTATTTTGTGTTAAATTTGGTTTATAATTTTGTACTCAAAATTAAAATAAGAGCACATTGTATATGTAAATGATTTTATGTTCTTTTTTTATCTCTCTAAACTGATTAATTGGCATCTTACAGGCTGACCTTCATATTACAAATGCACCTTTTGAGAATTGTATAGTTTTTCAAATTTCTCCTGATCAGAAGATTATTCAGAAATATCGTTCGTTCTTTTGAATTGCGTTTTTTATTCTTTTTATACTTCAACAAAAATGAGCAAAGGTTTGCACATCATATATTAAAATAAATCAGAAATACTTTGAATTTCTCAGTGGTTAGAAACAAATTTATATATTTTTCTCCTTCAAAAAAAACCCAATGTGTATTTTCGAATTATTGAGATATTAAGAAAACCAGAAGAAAAAAAGCGCAAGCTTTTTCTCTCCCTATTTTCTAGTACATTTTTACAGTAAGTTGCGTTTCGTGCTTCATAGTATAAATCAGAAAACTGAGACCACAATTTGCAAGACTACTTTTATTACGGTGAAACTCAAAATTTGATGTTAAACCACACTTTGGTTCATATGAAAAATTCCATTGCTATGTTAGTTTTAAGGAAAGAGAGATTTAGAGGAATTCGCATTGGATGGACGCAAATGACTCCTAGCCTTGGAGACCATTTTGGTGACTTAGCGACAATTTTGGCAACTTAAGCGACAAAATGAAGATTCTCGAATATGCAAGAAGTATAGTCCTATCTCTACAAGGAACGGGGATATGGAAAATCTTGGAAAGCATTCTATGTGACCACACAGTCCGTCGTAAAAAGGTATAAAAACCGAGCTACTCATACGGGGAATCAATCTCTCGTTAAGGCTTTGTCCGCAGCGCAGGCTGGTGAGCTGATTCCAATGAAATTGCTGTTGCTGTTATTATTAGTGATTTTCTGTCTGCTTGTGTTGCTAAATTATACAAGTGATGTTTTTTCCTTGTTACATGTGATTCGTGTTTTATGAAATATTCGTGAATAAAGCGGTCATTCTCCATTATCCTCCATACTGGACTGCTTTCACCGCACACTCACAGTTCGATTTTTGTAACAACAGTAAAAATCCCTGTTGCAATATATGGCATTCTTTTGAATGAAAGCAGAAATTACCTGAAGCACATCACTTCCTCTAAAGCAAGCCATTCATATTTCTTCCAAAATGAAAAGTTTGGAACACGAGAAGGAAAAAACAATCGCCAAGATCAAAAACCTATGAGATTTCGAAAAAATTATTCAAAGCGACGGATTTTCAACCAAACCGAATTCCGGCAGTTCCTGCGCCGATTCTAAAAATGAGACCCTTGCGAGGTTAGTCGGCACTTCAAACGATTTGACTACATTTGCACCTCGCGTCGAGGGTAGAAATGAAACTCGAAATCTCCCGCGTGGGGGGAGAGGAGTCAGGGTGGCAGGAATTCTGTGACCTTGAACCTTGTCTCGAAACAAACTTTGGAACATCAAGTTAATGACATGCTTGGATTTTTCGATTAAAATTGGTGGGAAAAAAGCAGTCTTGGGCCAAATGGATGGAATGGACAACAGATGAATTGCCGGCTTAGAAGTTCACAAGAATCACTTCCGCTGACTATCTACCCGAAAATCGTTGAAAAACAAAATCTTACTCTTTCCCTTCCAATCAATGAACTCTGTTAGTGTTAGAATGCATTAAAGCCGAGAGCCCGGCCTAATATGCTATCAGGAAAAAACCTGTCTCCTCCGACCTTCACAGTCTCCTGCTCTATCTAATTCCCATTCCACCAAAGTATGTTTTTCTTATCTTTCCGACTTTTGTGCAAAAAACTCTCTGAAGCAGGGATTAACACCTCCCCCGCAACCAACTGAAATACAACAATTTATCGTATCACAATATGGTTTGTTCTGGAATCTGAAGTTCCCAATTTATATTTTCTGTTAGTCATAAATCAATTCATTTTCAGATAGTTTAATTTTCAGTGATTTACTATCGGTTAAGATTTATGCTCATTTTTCGCTGAAAAGTAGAAGAGTAAAGAAGTTCACTCTCTCTAGTCGAATTTCTTTATCGGTTTCCACAGATGAAGAAATGCCATATAATCTTATGTCAGTAACATCACATGCATTTAAACGAGCAATTCTGTACTTATCTCTAAATCATATAGATACTGGGTTAATACCTTCATATTCATATTTTTTTTCAATTTCTGCATCTGTATTTAACATCATATTTATTTTATTTTGAAACTTATTTAGGTACTTTTATATCATTCCCGTGGCCCACTTTCTACAGTTTTAAATTGAAGGCCATCATTATAATTTTTTTCAAACAATTCTTGTTATTGCTGTTTCATCAACTCTCAGTTATATAATCCTCTCACACCGAGCGAGGCCGGTCTCAGGGAGTCTAAAAATTTCCCCTTAACAGCGACGAAGGCCGGTCTGAGGCGGTTGTCTTCTTCTGAGGGGAGGTGAGGTTCTGAAATGGCTCCGGAGACAATCGCGATAGGGGTTCCAATTATCCTTACCAACCGCAATTCCGTGCGCCGTAAGGGAATGTTATATCAGGAGGTGGGGTAAATGACTACCCAGGTTGGTAGAGTCCAATTCATGTCATATCCTCCCAAAAAGGCCCGGTGTTAAAGAGGCTAGAAGAAAAAGTCGGCTCGGGATTAAATAGATAAGAATGGATGAACTGAAATGGGAACAGGAGCCACAGAATGAAATGGCATAGTTTATTCATAAACGTGATCACCAAAATTGCGAAAATACTTGTCTCACTGGTTCACCAAGAGGTGAATACCTTGTTCGTAGAAGATGTTTCGCTGAAATTGAAGCTATTTTCGAATAGTGACCATGACTTTGCTGCCCGAGTAAAAACGGTGACGTTTCAATGCCTTTTTCAGCGGGCCGAAGGATCCAGCAAAAATATTGATATGAATCAAGTTTAAGGAGTTTTATGAAGTTTAAGGACGCTTTATATTTAATTCTCGTTAATAGGTTTTACCCTCATCCTTTGGACATTGCTCAGAAATGTGAGGACAATTCCAAATGGCCATGGTAAAGATTTGTGAAAAAGGACTTTAGTCTACTGGATGTAATGAAAAAGAAACCGGACTTGTGTCCTAGTCTAAAAGCAAAAACACACAGAATAAAGGCTGGCAGATATTCACGTTGTACCGTACCACACATCTTCCAAAAGCTACAAGAACGTAACTTAGGCCACTTCTGTACAGTAAATCTTCGGAAAAGTATGTACTGTGCTGTCGCCGTATTTGTTATGAAAGAGAAATCTGAGTAGAAAATGTGCTTCATATCGTTGAAAGCTCGATCTTCTTGAATCATATCCACAAACCCACGATTCATCTCCTGTTTCAATTATATTCAAAATGTTTACCTCATTTTCAGAATATTCAAGGTGATCGACTGCTGCAGTTGTCAGGTAACTCACGAATAGTGGTTCGATAATTTTCACGCACAGAAGAACGTACATCTCGGATGATTTAACGTTTATCAATATTCTGAAGTCATCACATTCGTCACTTTACGTTTGAAAAATTCATAAGCTATTTTGTATCTCATACAATCTTCCCTATGGGCCTTCTCCTTTTTTGACGTAGACATACGTCTCTCCATAGTGGTCTAATGGAGTGTCGGGAAAGGAAAAAATTTTGACGCTTTTCGCGCTAAATTTAAACGCTTTTAATATACAAACTACAAATAACATAGAGAATTAGTTTAATTTCATTTAACAGAGAAAGGTGTACATTGAAGATTGCTAAAATAATTTTAGAATTTGTAACTACGGTTTAGTCACAGTCGAGTTGCAAAGTTGGTGAAAATCACAAAGAATTTTATATAGATAGAGTCACATAGTCACACTACGCTAATGGTCACTAAGAAACAACTGAATATTTCGCAACAAAGAACGAATATTTCGGAATTTTCATAACGTCTGATATGAACATAAGACTACATGTTCCTGCCAGATGTGTAAAAAAAATCAGAAATATTCGTTATTGAGTGCGAAATATTCAATTGTTACTTCCTCTTTGAAGTTTCAAAAAATCGAGATAGGTTGCTTGATAAGTGACGAAATACAATATGTTTCAATTAAAACTCTCCATATTGGAGGATTATTTTATATTTTGGAGCAGGCTTGAAGGAAGGCATTGGGAACACACATGTTCAATTTGCCTATCGTAGTTCTTGAGTCTTGTGGTATTCCTTATGGTTTGTCGAATACCAGAAGGTGCAGAATCTCATGCTAATGAAAGTTAATTCATTTTTTTTTCGGTTGCAGATTACTGATTTCATATTCGCTTTCGTGAACTAAACAATCTATAAACGAAGTATTATTTGAAAACCAGAAAATCACCCGTCATACCATGACGGGTGCAAATTGCCTCTTCATTCGAGAGATTTCCTGTCAAATTTGACGTGTTTAAATAGATATATAAGCGAGAGAAATGTTTAACATCGATTGAAAAAACAAATAAAATAAACATATGTTTTATGACAGGAAATATTTTTTTATTTGCATATTTCTTTATTCAAAAAACCTCTTGGTAAACAACATTCTGTGTGAAGTATTTTTCGCTGTTTAACAATTTTCCTTGTACTTCAGATGTCTTCGTGTAAATGCAAAGCTTGCCACAAAAATATTATAAAATTATATCATCACGATTGCACGAAATAATTAGATGAATCGTGGCGTCCAAACTACATCACGCGCATGATATACCAATGACGTAATTTACTACTCTCTATCAAACAACGGAAATTAATTTGAAATGTTTGATGAGTATAATTTAAAATTTCTCGGGAACTATTGATGATAGCGAGATAAATGTTATATCAATTGACAGCAAATTTTATTTCACTATTTTAGAGCTATTAGATTTCAAATTAGAACGACAATAACTCTTTTAAATTTAAAATTACTGAAATTTAAGTTCTCTAACAACGAAAGAATGCTGTATAACGTCTCGCAGTACTATAGCGCGAGGTTTATTGTTGGTGACGTCAGAGCGTTACCGAGAGATCTGGGTTATTATATATGTAATGATAAGGAACAAAGTACCCGAAAATGTTTTAGTGTAACAGTAAGATGTATATGCGTTTAACAAATCCTTGGACAATACAAAATGACTTACAAATCTGCACTATCATAATAAAGAGAAAAACATCCTAACAAAACAATATATTTCATATTTTTTAAAACTTATGATTTAATATTGCCAATTGAGTAATGTAAATTACACAAGTCTGCAAAAAAACTCTTTTCGTGTAACAGAAATGAAATTAACTGTTTTCAACGAATTCTGCAGCGTAGAATCCAAAAATAATTCTGAAAAAGCTGTAACACGTACACATGTATAGTTACGACTATTTTATAAGTAGTTCTCAAAAAATGGACAAAAGCACTCATAACGCATGATTTATCATTATCAATATCATTAATTTACTAGGGAATACTGATGTAATTGAGATTATAAACATATTTTAATTGAATATACATAAAAATATCAAACATTTAATAAATACATTAAATATTATTATTTTTTTCTCTTATGTGGTGTTAAATCTTCTCCTTTAAGTAACCAGTAGTTGTCACCCATCATTGCTGGATCCCATTGACTTTGATATCGGATATCTATACTCCTAAGGTCTTGATGGAATTTTTGCCATTGTTCGTCACTTACCATCCCAAGATCTTTAGCACAGAAACTTTAATGTGAAAGCAAGAAGTGTATTTTGAGTGACATTCGGCACCCCAAGGCTTGGTTCAAATTAACCCCATCGGGACGGACGCCCGCTGAAGGAAGCGTGTCCACAGGACGAGAGATGGCAAGCGCAGTCTGTGCCCACCGGCCGAAGCATTTTCTCCCGCTAAGCCTAACACGCATTAAATTTCGTCAAAAGTACACGTTACATAATAATGCATAAAAAGTGTCCTTTACATAGAAATGAAACCACTTTTAAATATGCGCAAAACGATATCATATTCTAGATCATAAAAAAAGTTTAATTAAAATACTTGATTTTTAATAATAAAAAATAAAAATATAGTGTATTTCCCTATAATTGAATGTACATAAATAAACACTAGATTATTGATGCAAAATTAGCAAAAAAAAAGGAAAAAAATATTTACATTCAATATTATAAAATACTTCAAGAAAATTGTAATAATTAACTCTTCAAAGCCTTCTGAAAAATCTTCCATTTTAGGACTCCACTGACATGACGGAATTGGAATCGATATATTAGTACTATCCTCTTCTAATTCAGAATTTGAAGATTCATAACTATCTTAAGAACTTTAATAATTTATTGTTTTATCACTATCGTCGGAAAAATCCATAGAATCGTCATTTAAAAATTTACATATTTTCTCCTCGGAAAGTTAACGAGTTCTTTTAGCAATAACTGCAAAAATAAAACAGAGGCATAAATACCCTTGACAGAATATCTCCCATAAAATCCCAACCCACGAGAGAGGAGAAACTATAAACAATCACTCCAAAATGAGTTAAAGAGCTCTTTAACACATGCTTCTATTTACACTCGCCAGCACGTGTTTCTGTTTATACT
The DNA here is from genome assembly GCA_013235015.1 of Araneus ventricosus. Taxonomy (NCBI): domain Eukaryota; kingdom Metazoa; phylum Arthropoda; class Arachnida; order Araneae; family Araneidae; genus Araneus; species Araneus ventricosus. The sequence goes on from BGPR01021664.1 coordinate 13,339, forward strand.
CTCAAAAATCAAATAATTCTAATAGAATGATTCACAGACACGTGGCCGACTACAATCTGACCTCGGAGAGAGAAATACTAATGTACGGGACCAATCTTTTGAAAGAAACATGGAATAGTAACGCCATCTGATAGAAAACATTTTGTTCCAAAAGCCAAACGCATATGTGCGGCTCTCGGCCCACAGCAGCAATTTCGCCGTAACGCAAGGATGCGGCGAAATTCAAGATGCTGAAATGAGTCAAGCGGAAACGCACATATGCGGCGCTCGTGCCAAAGGGGGTAAGAAGCTCTTCTATTAGGATTACATAATTACCATCTTTCTCTTTCCTAAAAATCATTTTATCACTTTCACAAGCGATTTCCAAGCTGCTAATTCCTCTTTATTAAGTTTATATTCATAAACAGAATCTCTAATCAACTTTCTAATTTGAATTCCAACAGAAGTACCCTCTTTAAGTGCGGCTCCATTTAACAAGAGGGGGGGGGGAAGTTCTCTTAAATGTTTAAATCCTCCACCTTCTTTCTCCATGACCTTCACTAAATTTTTAATCAGTCCCTATTTAAAGTGAAATGGCGGAAAGATATCTTTTCCAGGTTCAACAAAAGCGGTATACTCTACATTACTAGTTCCAAATCTTTGTGTTTGAATATCCTTCTGTGTTCGTAAGACAGAAGTAACCATGATTAAAGTGATTTGAAGGTTCGCGCCGTACCAGATAGACAGTAAATTGCATAGAACTTCTTTTCCTTTCATCCAGTGAACATCAGTCACATTGTAACTTAGTGGCACACATGAGGAGCCAAAAGTTTTTCTTGGTCGCCAACTTTGCAACCAAAATACAGAAAATAAACCCTCTTCACTACTTGTGTTCAAAGTCTACCTTGTGGTTTTAATATAAATCGCCCACAAACATGTAAAACTTATCGGGCTGAGTTTTGCAAGATCTCTGAAAACTTGTCGTTTTCAACATATATTTGAACTATAAACACACAACTATGACCAAAAAAACATCTTTTTACTTGAATACCGGAAATAAACGGATAATATTGGGGTACAGGACTTCCGAACAAGATTTCCAACAGGCAGAGTTCCTAGATGGAAAGGTTGCCTGGAGGTAGGGAGGTCACCAGTTGTGACATTGTGAAAATCGTAAAAATGTCGTGGTTGGTAGCATTTTCTGATACCCTAATACAAAAATGGTACGTGTTGGGACTTTTTTACTTGCAGATATTTAAATAACTATAGGAATTAATAATAAAAATTATAATTTGGCCGTTGTTACGGAACCACTGTAGACCAGTGTTATTGTAGGGAAAGAAATACTACAGATTTATATAAGATTAATCAATAGCGGATTCTTGCAATTACACAACAATGAATAGATTTTCACGGTTTAAGAAAATTAATTGTTGAAAAGACATTTCGTAAAGATTTCAAAGATCTACAAAGCAGAAGGGTATCGCCTCCATACCGAACACCGAAATGTGCTATAAATATAAACAAAGTAAATGCAAGAAGTCAGATATTGTGTTAACGAAATTTAAGATTTACTAACAAAATGCATATTGCAATTACCTTTGCTTAGCCTGCTTTCGTCCGGAGCGGAAACAGGCTTAACTTCAAGAAATTAGACTCACTTGAAAGCCTAAGAATTCTAAAACATGTATTAACATCTTATAAAATATACAACAATTTTCAGCTGACTTTTAGAGAAGTGTTTAACTTGAAAATACTCTCAAAGATGAGGTACCTTAAGTAAAAAAAGACAAATCCCATCTGCTTCCACTAGTCTAATCGCTTCTTCGTAAACTAATGAGAATATTTTATGCACTTAAAATTCTATGCTTCGGTTAACTGCATGTGAAAGAATTTATTTCACACTTTTGGTGATTTAAATGAACTATTACAAGTGATATGCGTACTCCGACGAAGGGTTTCTAATTAGAAAGTCTGTGAAATGGAGAAAAAGATGTTTAATATCTCACCAAATCTAAATTCTGAGCTTACTTAGGATAGTCAAGTAATGAATATGTTCATGTTCTTGTGCACAGATTAAACTGAAGAATATCTTGGTGGAGATTTAGAATGCATTTGAATACAAAGAGATAAACTTCATTTAACTATATTGTTTAATGCACGTTTAAATGCATGTGCCAGCTATTTAAATCGGAAGTGTTCGTGCTTCATTTGCAATTCTGACTTTAAATAAATGTGCCCAGGATAACGGAAACTTATTTGAGATTAAAGAAGCATCTAATAACTGTTTGGCATTTAAAAAACTAATTCGTTTCTGTGCATTATTTAAATTTATAAATGTTACGATCAATGAGAATAATCGGTTCTTATATATAATCACCACGGTAATTATATATAATAAACGCATAAAAAATATTGTTATTAAATATATAATTGCCGCGGTGATTATACAGGGTGTTCGTTAATTATTGTCGGGGTTTCCGTACCTCATAACTTTCGAATAAAAAATATTACGCAAAAACCGATTACGTTTTCGTAAATTACAACTCAAAGAATTTTACGTGGCAACAATGCGATCTTAGCTAGCGCATTTGCAGTCTGGGTAATTATGACGTCATAAATAAAAATGGCGACCGTGCAAGAAAAATCAATGTGTGTATTGTGGTTTTTCGAAACTAAATCAGTCATAACTACTCAACGTCGCTTCAGGACCACGTACAAGGAAGATCCTTTTACAAGACACAATTTAAGGGAACTGGTAGCGTTTTTTACCGAAAGAGAGCGGGAAGACCGAGCACTGCGCAGGAAAATGTTGATCGCATCCAAGAAACGTTTACTAGCAGTCCACGCAATGTTTGTCAAGAACATTGTGTACAAGACCCCTGTGCCTTCCCTTGATGAACTGAAGCGCAGAATTGTTACTGCGATCCAAAATGTTACCCCACAAATGCTGGAGAACACTTGGAGGGAAATCGAATTTCGTCTCGAGGTGTTACGAGCCACGAAGGGCAGCCATGTGCAAATTCATTAATCTTTTTAATATCATTAATAAAATTCTTTGAGTTATAATTTACGAATACATAATCGGTTATTGCGTAATATTTTTTATTCGAAAGTTATGAGGTACGGAAACCCCGACAATAATTAATGAACACCCTGTATATAATTCACCGTAACGTATACACACTTATAATGCTATCTCTTTAAAAGTATCTTGAAAACATTATGTGAGATAAAAATTCTCATAAATTTTAACTGTCACTAGTTTCTAAACGCAACGCAAGAATATATTTTTGATGATATATTTTAAAGATAAGTACATATTGTAAATATCATTGAGATATAATTAACCTCAACTATATTAATTCACAAATCTAAGAAAACATATTTTTAAATCAATGTTCTTTAATCAATGCATTTCCTATCTAACTAATTCAATTTCAAACAAGAAATACAGTGGAACAATCGATCATTGAATTTTTCTAATCAAGATGAAAGTAATTATCAATGTGTTCTATGAATGCCAAAGTTTTATTAAAAATTCCATATATTCCTCTTTGGGATGGCTAACAAAGATATTGGGTTAACTTGCTTTGAATTATAATGGATTCTGAGCATTAATATATTAATTTTTTTTATAAAAATATTATAAAACAAATATTGCTTGAATTCCTACTCCAATCAAAAAATTGCTTCGATAGGATTATTATTGCAATTTTCTGACAAAAGTCATCTGTGAAATCAGCTTAAGTGCATTAAATTTGTTTCGTTAATGAATTTTACAAAGGCTTATATTTTTTCGTTTGTATTATTTAATATATTAAATTTCAATTTTGTGAACAAAAAATTCGTCAGAACGTTTACGTTCGGAATGAAATTAAAGGAACGTGCAAAATTTGATTTTCAAATAATTGGAAGGATTAGCAGCTATCGGAAAATATTTCTAATATTTTCTCAACTCAAAAATTCGAATCGATAGAAATATCTGCTTTATAGTCCATGTAGTAAACATGATAAGTTTATAGGCTGGATACTGCTTGTACATAACGTGATGCGACATGCATATGATACAAAAATCTTTCAAAACGCTCTACAACCCCAGTAGTTTAAGTATGTTGTATAATACGATACTGATCAATATTCGTAATGTTGTACAATATCATATAATATTATATAATATGAAACAATATTGAACAATATCGGACAACATGTTGTGCTTGCTACCTGGAAAGGCAGGCAGTCGGACATAAATATACCACATTTACCTAGTTAATATTTTAGTAGTAGATGCTGAAAAAAAGGGTGTAAATTTTAATTTGGCTCTCAGTTAAAATTAATTCTGGATTTAAAGTTTTCCACAATATCTTCTTTGCAAGCTATTGCACAAACAATATTTTGACGCCATTATAACTTCAGAAATTAGCTTTTCAGTGACATGAAATTCATATTAATAAAGTTAGAACACTAATTCTAAAAAAATTAAATATATTTTAAAGCATAAATATTTTAAGCATTCTTCAACTACGAGCGGCTATTTTTTAAAGTAAGGTCCGTTTGTCAATACCGCTTAAAATTTCTCACGTGCATGAGAATATGCGTGCATGCGGACTCCTGGAATTCTTTGGCAAGAATCCTACACCATTTGTATACAATCTTAAAAAAATATTTCACATTCAATAAGGCATAGATGGAAACTAATGGCTTTTCTTTATTAATATGTCTAAATAGTTTCATTCCCTAAAATTCCTGTTTTTCTTCCTTCTGTTTTCACTTTTCGAATATACATGGCGCCATGGTTCTAGTGTTTCTTTAAAAAAATATGATGATTACTTATTTTGGCGGAACGTTCGTGTGGGATTGTGATAGCGTGAGGACATTTTCTCTATTCTAAGTTTGGGGTAAGTTCATTTTTATGGTAGCTGTTATTATTAACAGCCAGGTGGCTAATATTTTTAAATCAATCTTCTTAATGTTTTCATGCTTGTGTTTGATTTTCCCTTTTCTTTTAAAATGATGCTTTATAGATGGCACTGATCATCTTTATCTTTTGTTGGGAAATTTGAGCAAAGAGAAGCTATATTTCGCGTGATGCAAGCTTCTTACAGAAAAATTTCCCAAATATTTTGAATCCATTTCGAATAAAGTCCTTAGCCCTTGATAAAATGGACTAGAATGGATTTCTCGTTTGTTTAATTCGATTCCCTCAGAATTTTAGTTTTTTGTCATTCTTTGAATGATTTTGATTTTCATTTGTATCACAGTGCTCGCAATGTAAGGCTTAAATATTTAAGAAAGTCGAGCACTAGCCCACTATGAAATACGATCAGTCACCTGTTGTTTTACAGAAAGAAACACTAAATTTTCTGATATGCATCACCCTTCTTCTTCTTGACCCACGGCGGCCGGCCTACCCGTCAGGGTGTAAGACACTACAAGGGCCGCCGGGGAAAGAGAGCCAATTACAGCCCCGGAAGGAACAAAAGAGCCTAACCCCCCGAAACAGCATCCATTTTTCCAACAGAAAATGATACATAATCACCAGGACGGCGAAAAATTTCCACAGAATAGGAATACATTATGATAGTACAAGCAGAATATACAGAGAAAACATATTTACAAAACGCCCACCTGGGACAAGAGCAAAATAAAATTCACATCATTACAAAAAACACTACTGCAAACGAACCGAAGAACACAAACAAAAACACAGAGGAACATATATACAACACCCCGTGGGTAGGGGGTAGTGACCAAAAGGTCACAAAAGTCCCAAAGGCAAAAGGCATTTGACGCACAAAATACCAATTAAATCATTGCAAGATAACATCAAATAATCCGAACATCAGGGCAAACAAAACTGAAAATTATCAAAAGTGATAACAAACAAAACTGAAGGTTACATAAAGCCAGCAAGATAAACAAAACGAAAATTTCATATAAAGCAATTTAAACACAGCCGAAAATATCATTTGAGTTAAAACAAACAAAACTGAAATTTTCATATAAACCGAAACAAACAAAACAGAAAGTTTCATGAAAATCAATACAAGTAAACAAAACAGAAAGTATCATACCAAGCAAACGATCATGCACCCTACCAAATAACGGTTAAAAATACACATGAAAATAACACGTCTCAAATACCACTACAAATTAACAGCCTCCAATGCACACTACAACCAGACCCAGCAAGGAGAAACAAAAGAAAAATATAGACAATTAAATATAAAAGATTCAAATGCATAAGGGTAATTACAAAATATCGTAATAAACATCATAAACAAATGAAAACCAACCAGAGGCACCACATAAAAACAAATACTATATTACTTTAAACAAAATTAAAACACCAAACCCCGAAAAGACAACAAAACACCAAAAAATCGTCAAAAAATACAATTACAAACTCAAATCCACAAATAAACTAAAAAAAAAACATCCAAATAACCAAAATGAAAACGAAAACAAACCAAATTTAAGTATTTAAAATAACAGAATTTAACTTTAACTTCAAATTAACTTTAACTTAAACTAAAGTAAACATTGCCAACGCAATCCGAAACCAAGAAACACAACAAACAATAAAATTCAAAAAAGATGCAACGTCTTAAAAGGTTCAAAAGGTTAATCATAAGAAGTATTACTAGGGATCCAACGACTCCCCAAAAACGAAATATCTCAAAAAATAAAAAGCAGGGGGTGGGCCATATTTGGAGGAAGCCTCCAAAAATAAAGGTCCAACCCGAAACTGAGTTTAAAAATTTCATAAGACAAGGAATTTTGGCAGGAGTGTAAAAAAGGTTCGGATAGGAGCGTACAAATAGCAGAAAGAGCTGCATCCAAAAAGCGAAAAATTGCACGAAAAAACACCAAAAACCCCCAAATAAAAATGGGTCTACACACCAAAAGGGAGAGTAGTAAAAAAGTAATTAAACTTTAAGATTATTACAAATAACGTTAGAAATAGTGCAAACCCTATCCAGACGGGAAAGGGACATTTGATTTTTAAGAACACTCCTGAACCAAAAGGGCTTATTAGATAAAGAGGGTTTGGTGAAATGAAATTCCTGAGTATGTATACAATCGAAGGCGAAGTGGTCGGCGGCCCCCAGGCCGCCGCAAACACAATTTGGACTGTTTAGAATTTTGAATCGATGTAAGTAGGCGGGGAAAGGACCATGCCCTGTAATAAAAAATAATAAAGACCGGCTATGGGTCAGAAGAGAATAATCCACAGACGGGATAAACTCTCTGACCCTAACACCGTTTTTGGAAGCCTCCCAATGTCGTTGCCAATTTTTAAAAATAAAATTATTAATAAATTTTTTAAGGAAAGAGTAAGGGGCTGGAAATGGCAAAAATTCACCATTAATTGTAGCTTCTTTGGCAAATTGGTCGGCCAGTTCGTTACCTGGGATACCGGCATGAGCCTTTACCCAGGACAAACCGACCGAACCAATCGCCTTAAACATATTGTTTTTAATCTGGTAAATATAATTTGATTTAGAGTTTGATTTTTTTAAAACTTCTATTGACGAAAGGCTATCAGAGAATATATTAATTTTAAAATTATTTTCCAAAGCCCAGCCCGCGGCAAAATTAATTGCAGCGAGCTCGGCCTGAAAAACGGAATTATAATTGTCAAGTTTAAATTTATAAGAATCAAAGAGTAAATTTTTATTAAAAATACACACCGAGGCCCCTATGCTACCATCAATACCGGAGCCGTCAGTATATATGTCATAATCAGCATCACAAATTAATTCCGGGAATTCAATAACTCTTTGATTTAAATTTAAATTATTAATCTTTATATAGAAATCCAAATTATTAGTGTCAATAAAATCATAATCATTACTCCTTTTATTCCATATTTGAAATTTAATAAAAAAGACCATTAGCAACGACATGGAGAGGTGGAAAGCCTAAAATAACGTTTAAAGCATCAGTAGGGCAGGTCCTATAACCCTTAGAAATTTTTAGAAGAGCAATACGCTGAATTGAGTGCAATGTGTTAATCTGTTTTTTGGTAAATGAACCACCCCAGACAGCAGCTCCAAAAAGAAGAGATGGTTGTATAACTGTAAGGTACCAGTGTTTCAAAAGAGAGACACCGGTACCCCAGTTCGGACCTGTGACGGAATGAAAGTTTTTAATAATGCCGAGCATTTTACTACGCAAAAAAGTTATGTCGTCATTCTAGTTAAACTGATTATCAATAAAAATTCCCAGGTATTTTAATGAGTCTACTGTCCGGATGGTTCTATTATTAAGTTTAAAAATGGGAGTCCGTTTTAAAGTCGCCAGCCACCTTTTCTGCCTATTTTTATTTTGGGTGCCCCTGAAGACAACGGCAAGTGTTTTCTCAGAGGCAACCTGAAGGTTTAAATTTTGTAAATGACTATATAAAAGGTCAAGAGACGCAGAAACAGTAACTTCAAGATTTTTCCGGGAGCTGGCAGCAATAATCAGGGCCAAATCATCGGCGTAAGCCTGGAGGAACATTTGATCATTGTTTAAACACAGAATATCGTTAAAATAAAAATTCCACAGATGGGGTGCCAGGACTGAACCTTGCGGACAGCCTTGACAAACCCCAACCGTGACAAGATCAGAACCAATATTAAAAGAAACAGTTCTACTACATAAATAACTGTGGATAAAATTACAAAAATTGAATGGAATGTTATATTTATGAAATAATGAAAATAGGACGTCCCAGTCGAGGCTATCAAATGCCGCCCTAATGTCAACAGACACGAGTGCGACATGATGCCCCTCCCGGGAAGCCCTAATTTTGTTAACTAGGTGATCAACGGCCACTTCACAATTCGATAATTCAAGAAAGCCAAACTGGTAAGGATGTATCAAATTATTATTAAAAATAAATAAATTAAATTGTTTTATAAAGAGCCTTTCAATGATTTTGCCCAAAGTGGGCAGAAGACAAATTGGCCGAAAAGAAGAAACGGAATGCCGGTCCCTTCCTGGCTTATGCAAGAAGAAGACCTTAGCATTCCTTAAATTTTTAGGAAAATAAGAATAATCAAAACAGAAATTTATAATTTTACAAAAGAAAATTTTGTTGGAACGAAAAAGTTCAAACCAGATATTATAGTCAATACGGTCCAAACCGGGGGCCTTACCACCCTTGAGATTTTTAAAAAGATCGTCCAGTTCTAAAATGGATATTTTGGGTAATGACATAAAAGGAAATTTTAAACTATTAAATAAATCAAGATTTTTGTTTGGAAAAAAATAATTAAGCATATAATTTATTGTTTCATTTAAAGCTGGAGAATTAATATTAGGGACGTTAACCGAAAAATTGTAATTTCTTTTATATTTTTGAAAAGCGACTTTGAATGTGTGACCATACTTTAAAACATAATTCGAACAGTAAACTTCCCACGCTTTTCTCTTAGTAGCATTTAATAATTTTTTAAGTTCCGATCTTTCTTTACGGTAGGTAATTCCCGCGGCCCGAACCGTCTCCTCAGGTGCTCCATTCTTTTTTAAACTGGAAAATTTCCGAAAATGTGCTGTAACCCTATTTCTTTTTACTCTTAAAGAATTATTCTAAAATTTAAAAGATTTATTGTTTTTAACCGGTTTTTTTGAAGGCGCCAAAGGCTGCCTCACAAACAATTTTAAGAAAGGATTCATAAAAAAAATCGATGTCCTCAACAGAGGAGACCGAATCAGAAAGTAAACTGAGTTTAGAAAAACTTTTACGAAAAATTTTAAGAAATTTTTTAATAGAGTATTTACTTTTAAAAATAAAATCATTAGACGGATGAAAATCACCCGCGAGCCGCGAACACAGATATATTTATGATCGCTAAGGGACTCATGGTCGAGAACCCGCCACGAATCCAAAAGATCCTGACGGGCCGTGGACAAAAGAGTTAAATCAGGAAAACCCTGAGCATTTTCAGTTACAAAAGTAGGTCCAAGATCCGTACGGTTACATATCATAAAATTATTTAACGCTATAAATTCAGAAATGACCTGCCCGCGGTGGTCCTCAAAGCCATAGCCCCAAACCTGGGACCTGGTGTTAAAGTCACCGACAAGCAGGTCAGAAAAACCATTTAAGCCAAGATGTGAAATTTCGGTAATTAAATTATCGATTAAATCATGTGGTTGAAAATAAGCATTGGTTAAACGTAAAGTAAAATTGGCAAAATGGATATTTAAAGAAACAGTGTTTAAGGAACTATTACAAAAAGAATAATTTAAATTTGGATTTAAGCAATAAATAACACAATTAAACCTATTAGAAGAAAAAGAGGGGTACCCGTGGGCATCGCCCAGAGGGAAACCATCAACAACGTACGGATCTTGGATGCAAAGAAAATCTGAATTAGTATCCTTAGCGGTCCTAAACGCAGCACTGTGGCCGGCCCGGGAGTGATTGACATTAACTTGGAGAACCTGAAGGGAGACCATAATCAGTCAACCTGACCAGGTTGGCTTTCTGTTTCTCATAAGATTCACATTTTGAACGATCATTGGGTTTATGGTTAATTTTAAATGTGGTACCAGACCTCTGGTTGGAATCCCTACAATTGACACATATAATCTCTTTACAAGACTCAGTGGGATGTTCAAGACCACAGTTCCCACACAGGACGTCCTGGGCCCGAGGGCACCATTTAGTGGTGTGTCCGAACTTGCGGCAATGTCTGCATTGTTTTATTCCAAAAAAATTGTCGAATCTCAATCTCGTGAATTCAAAATACAAACCTTGAAACTCGAAGAGTCTCTTGTATACACTAGGATCCACTGACACAACCCAATTCGTATTGAACTGGGCGCGTATAGAAAAATTCACTTCAAAAAGTGGCTTATTATTCACATCACAGAGATAATGATTCTTGGAACTCAGACCTTTGATGAGTCGCTCTTTGTCAACATCGTTGGGAAGACCCAAAATAATAATCTGAGGGCGACGCCTCCTAGGTTTGGAAATTTCAAATTGTTCTCCTAAGGTGGAGACACATTTTATTTCTGCCTCTAGGGCTTCAAGATCCTCTTTAGTGGGGGCCTCAATAATGAGGCCACCTTTGCTAACTTTAGAAATGCGATTTATACGAGCCGGAGAATTCCGAGTAATTAACGCATTTTCCACCAGCTTCCGGTTATCCTCAGAAGATGAATCCTTCTTCGGGCGGAGCAGCACGACGTGATTATTAAGTTGAGCATTCATCGGGCCTTTAGTAGGAACAATTGGTCTAGACTGGAGTATATCCGAGAATGAAGGTGAGGCCTTACTAATAAGTGACCTAACTTCTTTGGTGGTATCGATGAGATTCTTGGAAGAGTCTTTCAAATCTTTCTTGAAGTCATCAAGCTGGGTGTTTACAATATTAAGTTTTCCGCGGAGATATTCAATGGTGCTTTCGCTCTCCCGGATCTTAGCCTGGTACTGTCTGGCGTCCACATCAACAAGTCGTGATTTTATATCATAGATATTCGAAAGATGGTACGTTTCCCGATCTTGAATAAGTTTAATTAGTGGTGATATGACTTTATCATTGAGCAAATCACGTACACTTGCTTTGATATCTCTGGGTTTGTTAATATAAATTTTAGATAGTTCCTGTAAACAGGCAATTAAGTCATCCGATACAACAGGATCTAAATTGAAATCGATGACTTGATTAATGAGAGTTTCTATTATATTAACACCGCTAACTTTAGACATCGCCTCCGGCGGGATTTTTTGGGATTTAGTTGACGAAAAAGACATAACTTTATCTTTTTGAGATGAGTCTTCGTCGAGTGGATTAGGCATCCTAAATTCTGTGGCAAAATTCTTGCTTAGAGAAATAGAGAAAATTTTTTCCGATGTCATAAACGTAAGAAAAAATTCGAAGCATTGCTCAAAAAATATGCACTGAAGAAAACATGACGAACAACGTAAGCCAACTTCTAGAAAATAGATGCAGCCTCGCTGGTAAGGTCGAAGTCTTAGTCAGATTGGTGAAATGGCAAAGTACAAATAATTCAGGACAGGACCACTGGATGTGGGCCGAAATCACACAGGACGTGTATCAATACAGGCATACCCAAAAATACAGTTGAAAATGTCACAGCCAAATTATTTTGGGAATACGGGCAAGAAGAGCCCGGATAGGAGCGGACACACCAGTTGGAAAAAATTCTCCAAAGCAAGAAAAAACAAACAATCAAGTAAAATACGATGAGCAATCAGTCAATCAAGTAGACTGTGACGTCTATAGCGTTGCCTAGCAACGGGGGCGTAACACTGAGCACTGGATAATTAGCTCCAAAGTTCAAAACAGTCGTAAATAATTAAACAAAAATCACAACTCACAACTAATGGCATATTTCAAAGGCCCTTGAAAAAACCTTTCAGGTAGCATCATTTCCGTAGACAAAAACATCAGGAAAGCAAAGATTAAACATGATACAGTGGGAGCTGGAAAAAGCTCACATCTCCACACCGTTGCCGAGCCGACTCTGTCGGGACATGCAAAGTGTACGGTGATAACGCAATGAGTGACAGTAAAGTGAGAATATGGGTGAGATTGTTCAAGAAATTCGAGAGAACGCCGATATCGAATCGCAGTCTGACTGCGCATTTGCAATCAATCGCGAAATCTTGACAACTGTGTTTTGGGGCAGACAAAGTTTTTTTTCATTAGATTTGTTATTTCAAGGGTCATATATTCCTGCATCCGAATACCTTCCTGAGTGCCAGGCATTGAGACACTTATATAAAAAAAAATGTAAACGGACTGTGAATAACTGGCTTCCATCATAGACGAGGCAGATCTATGAGAGAGTTTCGAAAAACTCTATATTCGTTACGATAAAGGATTAAATAGACAAGGAAATTATGTTGAAATATAGAGAATGTATGTAACATCAGAAATCAGA
>BGPR01021665.1:0-26220 GCA_013235015.1 Araneus ventricosus
TTGCTTTTGCTTAAAACGATACTTGAATTAAGTTGAGATTTCGGGATATGAAATTTATTTCGCTTATTTCAAAAACAAAGAAGCTTTTCAGAGGATATATAAAATAAATAAATAAATTCAAGAGTATTTTCTCTTCGATTTTCTAATATACTTTCACATAAGAATATTACATATAACGTGTGATCATAAAAGATTGTGCCCGTGTATTATACAATAAAACTTTCTCGATTGAAATCAATAAATGTCCTCGTAAAAAATCGAAATTGCGTCATTTCCTAACGGTTTGCCATTGTTATTCTTTTTCTAAATTCCTTCATTCTGAAGTGTTCGAAAACCATTATCCAATCAAAACGATTTTTTATGACGTCTTAAAATTCAAAACACATATCGATACAGCGATATCAGTTTCTTTAACGTTGAACATTTTTTACAAAAATGTAATTGCCATAATCTCTCTAAAACTTCAAAATTTTTTAAAATTTTAAGCATAGCAATTTACAGAAAAATAAATATATTTTACACTATTATTTTTTTCACTTCTGGAATGTCATTGTAACACTAAATAAATACAATACTTAAAAGTACATGCAAAATTTTCTTCGTTCTCTTTAGTTGTGCTTTCATCCACAGCAAGGCAATCGATCCACAGACATAACTATAAATAAAGTTAATATAACTCTTCAGTTTCCAATACTTAACACACAAGAAATATTCTACTCAAGAAAAATTGTATGCTCTTGGTTTTATTATTTTTATTATTTACTAGCTGATATACCCAGAGTTTCTCGGGATAAAAGATTTTGCAAGTCTAGGTATAACACATTAATTTAATAAAGATATAAATACGAATTAAGGGAAGTTTTGATTGTGAAAGAGTTAAAAATACAAAAATAATAACAACGAACGATAAGGAGCAAGAATCCGGTGGATGAAGTCATCAGAGGCCATTCACAAATGCGGATTCAAAACCAGAATAGGTTCTCTGTAGCGGAAAAAGACTTCTGAATTTATATGAATCTCCTCTAAGGCCTAAACCTATCCCAGAATATATTGGAAAGAAAAACATTTATCCACAAGGAAGAAATTAAAAGCAGTCTTTTAAACAAAGTATGAAAAGAAGGGCTTAAAATTAAATTAATAAAAAGATTTTATTAATTTCTTAAAAATTTTAAGAATTATTAATAAATTTTATTAAAGAATTCATATTAAATTCAGACCTTAAAGTCTTTTTCCTCTACAGAAAATCTATTCTGGTTTTGAATCTGCATGGATGAACGGCCATTGATGGCGTCATCCACCAGATTCTTACTCCTTATCGTTGTTTGTTATTATTTTTGTATTTTTAACTCTTTCACAATTAAAACTTCCCCTAATTACTATTTATATCTTTGTACTTCGCAATTTTTTCCTGGATGATGCAGCAGTTGAGCATACCAATTAAATTGCTTCGATTATTTTTTGTGTTTTTAGATATTCAATTCTTAATTTAATAAAGTAGTTTTTCATGAGTCTCGCAACACTTGGGATTAAATATTTTCTTTCCTATCATTGCTACGGCGACAACAAAATTTCCTTCATTTTTTATCTTTTTTCCATTGCCATAATCTGAAGTACCATTATCTTTGTGTGTGTGTTTTGAAGTGTCTTCTTTTTCTCCCTAGGTCTCCTCTTTCAGTAGAAAGACAACAGTATAACCTTAAATTGCTTTAAAACATTAATGAGGAATGTTCAAAAATATGTCAAAAATAGACGAAACATCATATAGTACTTAAATTAGTTTCATCCTAAAGATAATTGTTCACGCTTCGAGATAGTAAATAAATCATTTTCTTGAGATAATTATTTCAGAAGTTATTTGCGAAAACTCCAGAGCTTGGCTTAATTTTTGTTGTTAATTGAATATCTTAATAAATAATTGATTCTGAAAGTTAGAAAATAACACAGTTGACCTACAAATGAACCCCTGAATGGCGTGGACAAATTTCATGCCGCTACTGTTCGCCGTTTAGGAGGAGTTCTTGTGACAGTCAGGGAAACAAACAGGTGCATGTATTTTCTCCTTTAATTTTATAAATATTGCTTTGTGATGAATCCTATCTGTGACAACAATGTAAAATGTTGAATTCAGCCACAGCGGAAAATAATTTAAAACCGAATTTTCAGCTATTATTTCAAGTTAATTATTTTCGCAAGTTTTATGAGTTTGTTTAACCCTTTCAAGGGCGATGGCTTCTCGTCGAAACCATCTTTTTTTGAGCTTTTTTCTTATCCAGGCGATAGTCTTTTGATGATTTATTAGAAAGAATGTGTTTTTAGTGTCTAATAAAGGCAATAGATGGCAGCACCAATTCTATTTTTTCCTACTGGATTTACACAGTCATTAACGTTGTTTTCACACACACACACACACAAAATTGCTTGGCACATGAAAGGGTTAAGGGAAAAAAAATCACGGATTATTTGATAAGTCAACCCTCTTGCTTCGAGCAACATAGAAATCGAGTCTCAATTTTTTCAAACAATGGCACCGATTCAGGTAACATCACTGTAATCTGAGACACGTAATTGCGTGTTGTCTTATAGTACGGTGTAACGTCGTACTGCCCCTCTGTTTTTGCAAAATGTACAATCGATTTGAAGTTAGTTTAGTTAACCCTGATGTTCTGTTCGTATTTACTACGCACATGCAACATGCGGGTCAATATGACCCGAACACTGAATGCTAAGTACAGGGACCAATGTTCTGAATGCTTTCAGAAAAATATTATGCTTAGAATAAATAAGATATGTTTTAACGTAATTAACTTGATGAATTTGAAAAACAATGCAATAAGTAGATAAATGTATGTATGTAAAATATAAACAGATGATTTAGAATAGTTTTTAAAAATTCTTACCACTTTTTTTATTTACAATGCATACAAAAAATGTGAAACATGTTGATTGAAGACTTGTTTCTTATAATTTTTGCATGGCGTATTTGCTTTATTATCATTTCTTGAATGACAGAACATGCACCGGGCAAGTTTGAACTGTGAATTAACAATAGATGTTTATGATAAATCATTTTGCCAGTTATCCTGTGTTCTTTTGCTTATATTGCGAGACACTTTATTTGTTTAAAGATGTTATTTTGCCTAAATATATGAAGCAATTAATAATTATTTCAAGTTCTTCTAAAAACGACCTTGTCAAAAATTTGTTTTCATTCCATTGCTATTTATTGATGTCCAGAGAAGAATTGCATTATAAGCAGAACTATCCAGCGTATAAAATATAAACATATGCCAGCGTATATTTTTCCTTTTACAAATATATGTGTTCAGAAGTTGATCAACATTATCTGCAGCTCCTTTACTAGCATTAATATAGTATATAATATAATATAGTATATATTTATACTATATTATGTTAGATATGTTAAATTATATTATAATATAGTACTATATTTATAGCACTAATATAGTATAGTAATAATAGTATCTAATATCATTCCCGGCTTTAAGTCTGCTACTAATAGATTTTTCATAAGGCATTGTGCTCACAAGAATGATGATACATTTTTTCCATATAACTTTTCGCATTCAATAATTGTCTTTTTAACGTAGGACTACTTTCCTCCCATTGGGGTCTCAGGAAGGAAAATTTGATTCAAGCGCCAAAACGCCACAAAAAACGTTGCATGGGAGATCCTCTATATCTCGGTAACTATATATGTTAAAAACATAACTAATGTCTTATTTTACAGATAAAGGGTGACAACAGAAGTTACAAAAAAAAATTGAAAATCGGAAAAGAGTCACGCGAGTAAAGTAGTCCTACGCCTTTAACATAAGCGGCTGTTTGAAAAAGAGAGCCTCCCGTCATATTTTGATGATATTCTGGATTGTGTATCTGAATACGGTTTCAAATGCACTTTTTCAACCCTTATTCTTGATTTAGAATATCTAGTTATGCTTGGAGAACTACGTTTATAAAATTAGCAGAATTCAGGTCCAGAGAAGAATTGCATTATAAGCAGAACTCTCCAGCATGTAAAATATAACTATAGGCCAGCGTATATTTTTCCTTTTACAAATATATGTGTTCAAAAGTCGATAAGCATTATCCGCAGCTCCTTTACTAGCACTGAACTCTAATATATCATTTCCGGCTTTTTTACAAGTCTGCTACTAATTGATCGAATTTACTAATTGATCATAAGGCATTGTGCTCACATAAGAATGATAATATCTTTTTTCCATATAACTTCTCGCATTCAATAATCATCGTTTTTGATGATATTCTGGATTGTATATCTGAATGCACTTTTTAAACACTTATTCTTGATGTTGAATACCAAGTTATGCTTGGAGAGCTATGTTTATAAAAACTAGCAGAATTCAGGTAACAAGAACGTGGAGGCGGATCAAATGATCGGTTTATATTTTGATAATTGGACTGAATATGCTGCACATTATGAACAGTTTGAGTAACAATATTATCATCATAATCAGAAGTTTAACTTTCCTCACTTGTGTGATTTTCACGTTCAGAAACGTCTTCCACTTCGCAATCGGGTTTTCCATAAACTGAGCAATTTCTGTGTCATTCAAACATCTGTGAATGCTATTGTTTGGTTTTTTCCCCATCTAATTACAGTGTCAAGAGTTATTGATATCTCTGTATGTATGCTGTGTTCTCATATAACTCAAAGCAAGCGATATTATTCGATACTGCACCCTATAACCTCACTTCAGATATCGTATCACGTGACTTAGTTATCGCATTCTCTGACCATGACTGAAATTTTCTGCTTATATAAAACACATCAGATGACTTTTTAGGAATTTATTTATGCCATTTCCTGTTTAATTAATAATATATTGTGCAAATTTTTACATACATTTAAGGGAAAACAGAATCGGGTCATATTGACCCGAACAATACTTTAACCCTCCCATACAGAGCGAAGCGGTCCCGGGAGTATATAGGCATTCTGTACTCGAGCAGAGCACCATTGTAACTTTGGAGGGCTCCGATTGGACAAGCGAATCTGACGACACTCTTCTGCACATCGCATCGACAGTGAGACACGCGTATCTTGTTTATAGTAAAAACTCTAAATACTAATTTTTTCTCCAAGATACTGCCTGAATTTGTTTTCGAATGGAGAATCTTTCTTCTTCTTGATTTAATGTCGTTAGATTTGTTTTTTGTCGTTAGATTTTTTTTGCTTTATACTCTTTCTTAAACTGCTTTGAAAATTATTTCTAAATTTTACTTCAAAATGTTATTTTAATAACTTTTTACAAAACTCAATATTGGTTAAAAAATACTAAATTTCGCTTGAATCACTGAAATACGATTTTCAACCTTTTACTGAAATAAGACAAGTTTTTTTTTAACAATCATTCTTTTTCATAAGTCGTAATCGAGTGTCATAATAAAAGGTTAGTTCAATTTACTTTTTTAACTCCTGCTTTTGTATTTTTATTCATCTTAACCATGAAAACAATATTTAAAACGCACTTTTTATTTGTAACCATTTGCAAATATTGCAGTTGCTAATATTTTTTATCTGTTGCTGCATTAATGAGACAGTGAAATCACAGTAAGTATTTCGTTTGCATGAGTTTCTGAGAAAGTCAATAGAATACGATAATAAGAGAATACTTCGAACGATGGTTCCATCTTCAACGATTTTAACAACTTCGTTTACAAAAAGAAGTGGAAAGATTGGAATTCTGAATAGCCATGACGTATTACACAAAGAACATTTCGCTATCGCTAGTTGAAAGTATCAGTCAGAGCGTAGGTAAACAAACAAGCAAAGCATAGTTACGTCAAATTCGCTTCTCCAATCAGATCCCTCCAAAGTTATTACTCTGTTCGAGTACAGTATGCCTATATGCGTCCCGGCAGGTCTAAGAATTTCCCCTTAACAGCGGCGAAGGCCGGTCTGAGGCGGTTGGCTTCTTTTGAGGGGAGGTGAGGTTCTGAGATCGCTTAGGAGATAAGCGCTGTAGGGGTTCCAATTATCCTTGCCAACCACAACCAATTTCCGTGCTTCTTAAGAGAAGGTTATAGCAGTGGGTGGATGGGCGTGGAAAATGGCCACGCAGGTTGGGAGAGTCCAATTCATGTCGTTTCTGCTCAAGAAGTCTCGGTTTTAAAGGATCTAGAAGAAAAAGTCGAATTAAAGAGTTAATACAATTTCAAAAAATAGACAGAAAATATATAAATAAAAGGAAATCCTTTTCAGAGAAATAACATACAATACTCACTAACAAAGTCAAAAAATGTCTATAAAATATATCTGTACTGTCGCTTTTTATAAATAGTTGAAAAACGTTTCGGGTTAAATACACCAGAACAGCAGAGTTAAGTATTAACGTACCATATTGAAGTAACGCGAAAGCTATTTCGGGAAGCACCTCGTAATTTTGAACCACGGTCAGGACGACACTGGAGATCCCCCTCCGAACGTCCGCACCACAACAGAGGGAGGATGTTTGATCCACTATGTATTTATTTATTTGTTTACAACCCAGTCGACCCACTCGCCCACTGGGTATGGAGCGGTTAAACGGCCGACGAGGAAAGGTCACACCCAGCCCTCAGGAAGCCGGTAATAAACAAAAAAGGTAATACAAAGTAGTACATCCGCAGACAGTACAAAACCGCAAATCATAGAATAAGTACAAAAATAGTCACAATATTCACAAATTGAAAAAAAACAGAGAAAATTAGTCAATAAAAAAAACCGGTAAATAAGTTACATCATAAGAAAAGGAAGAAACAATCAACATTTACAAACAATACATAATGCGGTACATGTACAATACAATAAAAACAAAACCAGCATAACCATAAATGAAAAAATCATCTGAATTTGTAATGGACCACCGCAGGTCACCTCTATATACACGATATATATTGATTTAGCGTGCAGCAGGTCCGCATACACGGCGGATCTTCAATGGGATCATGCGGCCCCGAACTAGGCCACCTCAGACCATGTGATGCATTTAATAATTGAATTAGTATGACTTATTTGTCGTGCTTCACGTGTGAATGAATTGACAATATTTGACTAGCGACGCTATCATAGCATTGCATATTAATAGCGATTCGGCTCGTGAAAAAGTATTTGGGCGTGATTACAAGCATTGCTTGTAAATAAAGATTGCAATAGTATCTAATTTTTTAAAGAAAAGTTTAAAAAGAAACAGCAGAGAGTAAAGGGTTAATCTATTTACGAAGTAGGGATGGGAAAAAACTTTCGATTGACCATTTTTTTCGGCTATTTTTTTTTTATCCCGGTTATAACCGATTATTCTTTTAAGTCTAAATCGTCGAAAAAAACAAGAGAGGAAGATGGCTTCGATTAGACTAAAATTTACCAAGTTATGAAGCTTTGAATTTCATTATCTTAGACCAATCACCGACAACGGCTTCCTTGAGGCGTCTGTTGGTTGGTGGATTAAAGAATGTTGTGTAATATTTTGCCTGAATTAGAACACAGTGAATTACATAGTGAACTTGAGAATTCTCTGGAATAGAAATTTCCAGAATGGTGGCGAATAATCTTGTAGAGGCGGCGCCACCCTTGAACTCTAGATATATCGAGAAGAATCAAAACACCACCCTCTAATCCTCGCGAATAAAGCGACGTATCCCCTGAACCCTAGAAAGGTCGAGAACAATCCAGAGACATCATCCCTTGTACCTGCCCATTCAACAAGGCAAAGGACGGAGTTGGACCCGGACATATATAAAGGGGTGGAGATAGAAAAGGAGGGAGCTACGAATAAGGTAACAAGAAACGAAGAGGTGGGTTTTGGCAGAAACCTTTAAGTGGCCGATTTCTCCGAATAGTTTCATTATCCAAGTGACGGTGGCTGCTTGGTGAATGAAAAAAATTTTACTGAGACCATATATGGTGAGAGAAGAAAGCAAATAAGTGACTTGATTTTATTAGTACCTTGATGGGGACAAGTGAATATATTTTAAAGAATATTGGACTGGAGATCGAGTGACGTCGTCTGGTGAGTTTGAAATACATTTCATGATATCGAATCTCTAGAGACAATTACAGACTGCTGATTAGAGACTGTTTTAATTATTTTAGGTGATCCTACTCTTTCTGGCCTTATTTTGTTTAATGCCAAATTTATAACTAAATATCTATACTATACATAAAGTTAAATGTAATGTATTTCAAATTAATATTGTCTTTCTTTGTGTCGCATGCTGAGATTTAAATTAATTACATTAATAAAAATAATTATTAGACAAAGTCGAACCTGGGATTTCTAATTAGGTTAATTGCATTTAATAAAGTTATTTGATTTAAACCTAAATTTAATCATGACAAGAAAGAGTCTTTACGAACAGATAAATATTGGCCAATGGATTTATTTCCTATAGAAACGATACTAATAAAAAGTTTTGTCTATAAACGGCGTTTGTTTTTCATAAAAAAACACCCGAAAACCGGTTATTTCAAAAACCGATTATTTTGAGCGGTTATAACCGCCAGGTTAAACCGGAGATGAAAAAAACCTGATAAACCGAAAACAGATTATTTTCGCAATAACCGCCATTTCTATTACGAAGACAAGTATGGGAAGATATTGTTACTCATGTGCTTGAGACAATTACTCGGAATAATTCTAGATTTTTTTTTCTTTCTTTTCTTAATCGTTTCGGCAGAAAAATTTAATTATTATTATTTAATGATAATTAATTAATTAAATAATTATTTATTTAATTATTTAAAAATTATTTTATTAAAATTTAATTTAATTAATAAATTAAAATTTAATAATTTATTATTAAAATTTAAAATGTAATTATCTATTTTGATTTTTGCATTTGAAAACGTACAATACAGAAAATCCAATTACATTGCCGTATGACGTAAAATAAACGCAGTGACACAAGATAAAGAACAATGAATCACAAAAAACGTTTACACATCGCAAAACATTACGATTATCAAAAATAACAACTCATTAATCTTTTATGTGTTTAAAAGTTATACACATTTAATTTTAAACACAATAAAACCCATATTAAAACATAAAGATCTTCAGAATATTTATTGAAAACTTCATTAAATGTTTATAAAAATTGTCAACGTAATTAAATTTAATGAGAACATTCTGAAAATAGTTTTTTTTCTCTCAAAGTTCTGTCTGGTTTGGCAAAACGAATGCAGTAGAGTATTTTAGGGCAATCAATCATATTATTAATGACTTTATAAAGAAATAGTATACGATAAATATCCCTTTGGAAATTCAAACAATGAATGTTGTAACTTCTACACTGATAAATAAAAGATGCAAATTAAGGGAGAATAAAGCAAAGCTTATAAAACACCTAACGTAAGAAACACGTTAACTACGTGAAATTGGTATGTGCTGTTAACATCAGGTGTCCGATTGTAACCTGTGTTATTCATGTAGCGACGCAGATATATTTAAAATTTTATCGGTCAAAGAAGCAAAGTTTCAAAATACACACTCGAATCTGTTCACGATATTTGAGTTAAACAAAAAGTGCATTATTGTGTAAACATACATGAAAGTAGAAGAGAAAAACACTCACGGTGCTTCACAATTGCAAAACTTCCATAACTAAGCAATGCAATTTTAAATTACAATCACATCCTTTAAAACATATATAGCAATTCATTGGAAAATTTTACGATAATATCATATCAGTTGTCACATTTGCTTTGCATATAAATAGTTTTACTACGGGCTAATCAATTTCAACAATGCATTGAAGAGAAAGAAATTTGGCATAAATCAATAAATTAGTTATTCAGATAATATGATAAAGTAGTGTTTCAGTAATGCATAGAAGATTCCATTCATTTCTGCGACTGCCTTTTGTTAAAATATTTTTTTCTGTTTCAACTCCTCGCGTTTTAGGTCGCTCAAGCATATCCGTAACGAAAACTGTATCATAAATGAATCCAATTTAACTTTGAAATCACTTACTATTTTTTTCCGGCTGATATTCCTTCGTTATGCATCAAGAAGTAACTCATGATAAAATATCACAGACATCGTTTTCTATCATTTAAGATTTTTCAGTGAACAATTCAGTTTCTGGATATTAAAAATTATGCGTATGTTACATAGGGAACATAAGAATTTTATAAAGGGTTAAGTGAGGCATGGGACAAAAATGTTGGGAAACACTTGTTTAGATAAAGTATCTCTTTTGATTGATTGAATTGATCTATTTAATCAAGTTCTGTAGTTTAACACTCTGACTCCTAAGCCGGCCGTAACCGGCCATGCAACTTCTATACTACTGGGGCGGATTTCGGGCAGTTGCTGTTCCGAAAGGGGGGAGAAGGCAGTTCGGCGAGTGGTCATTAAAGGGGCCCTTAGGGGAGAGATGAGAGATGAAAGGCCTTACATTCATATCTCTCACCACCCGTAGTGAGGAGAAAAGGAGGAACGGGCCGGACAAACCCATTCCACAGATAAATTAGTAAGCAAACCTCCGTATACAACTATACAATTACAATTATATTAATATCCGTATACAATTCTAATTTATCATGCATTCAGTAGACTCAACATACTTAGTCCTTCCTTTCTCATAATTCTTTAATAGTGATCTTCCCATTCCTTGTTTCCCGCACTTAACACGCAATGATTCCCCATCATTGCTACGTTATTCACAAATCTGTGCGTGGATGTAAGTTTCCTCATGTTGCTCGTCCTCATCTTCATTCATCATTTTTTTTCATTCACACCGTGATAATCAAGACATTGTATATATTCCTTTCTTTTGTTGTCAATTCTATGTGTCAACTATAGCTAACAAACTAACCAGCTATTCAATTTCTTCATTTGCTATTCTTCTGAATGCAACCCTTTTTTTCCAACTCAATCAAGTCCACTTGCATCTATACCAAACCGGATAGGAGCCACATGAGCTCTAGAGACGGCACTGTGGTGTTAAAGCGTTAAAGTTAAAATGTTTATTATCATTTCCGTCTGTAAATGTCAAACTCTTTAAGACTGTGTTGCCCAGACAAGGTGTTTATTTGTTTTGATTCTGTAATTGCTCCAGTTCAAATTTTGTGGTTTTTTTCGTAAGTTTAAATCATGGGGAGAATTTAAAGTTTTTCGGGGTATGGCATTCGCGTAGGATCTGAGGGCCCTGTGGTGGAAGTTGTTGTACTCATCCACACTGCATTCATCCAACTGGTTAGATAGCCCTTGAGGTTAGAGGCACCAGGAGGTGGCTTCATGTCATTTATGGATCATATGCAACATTTTATCCATCTAGCTCGCTGTGTATGAGTTATTACGCTCAAATATGCAAAGAAGAACAAATACATATATTCAGACATGATTTTTTTCTAGGCTTTGTAGAGGTCTGAAGCATCGATAAATTCTCAAGATCGATTTTTTTTACCTTTACAGTACTTTTCCTATGAATGCTTCGTATATCACAAAACAATAAATTCGCTCCTTTGCATAGAAGGAGATATAATACGCTTATTTCAAACACTTAAATCAGTGAAAAAGCATAGCTTGCTATTTCCACTTAAAAATATAACATTGCATAAGTACGCGGGGCCTTTGCTTTTATACAACGAAATTATACTGGAATAAAGAGACTTAGAGAATGTTAGAATAAAGAAACTTAAGGTATCCGACTACGCTCGGAGGCCTTTTTTCTAAGATAATTATATTTGAAGCAATATTTTTGTATTTCATGGGGCATTTATGTTAAAACTTAATAAATCATAGACAAAGGTTAAATTAATTACATATTTTCTTTAAATATTTGAAAAACTTAGAATTTTTTTGTACTAAATTTGACCTTTCTTCAAACATTCTCGGTCAAAAAACAAATGACCAGAACGAAAAATGCTTTAGTATATATAATCACTCAACTGTTGACTAGGTCCTGAAGCAAAGGTTTTGCAATGTCTCAAAAACATGTAAATTATAAGAGTTTAAGTGTGAAATTATGAATTTTTTAAGAATTTTGGACTTTTTTCAAAATTTAAAAGCTGCATAACTTTTTAATGGAACATATTTGCACTTATCTTTCGGTTTATTACAGTGGTTCATTACCTATACAGTATCATAAATAATATGTATGCCGAATTTGAGGCTGATATTTTAAATTGAATTTTAGCTATCGTGTTTGAAAAACGAAAATTTTGGAAACAACAATCTCATTTCGAGTTTATGTTTTTAATTTACTATGAAAGAAAAACGATTTTTTCTTCAATACTCCTCAGTTTTGTAGATTAGTTCTTCCTTTTCGCCAGCTTAGTTCATTTTTTAAAATTTTGAGTGCTGGAAATTTTTTCTTAGTCGTTTTCTTGAGCCTCATGAGTCATTATCATTATCTACCATTCAGCCGTCGTCTACAGATTTGAATATATATTTTCAGTCAACTAACTTCTGTATGCATGCTAACTGATCTGGAGATACTTTTAGTGATTAATATTGTTTATAAGTAAAATTTATGTACTTTTCATACGTTTATTATCAAAATTATATGATTAATAGAAAATCAAGATACTGCAATTATCGAAAATTGACTAAATTTGCAACAATCTCATAGAAATTAAAGAAATTCACACTCAAAATCTTCCAAAATATTATTTGGTGTGTGGAGAATAGTACGAAACAAAAATAAACAATAAAAGTTAAATATTTTAAGCAAAAACAATGAAAAACGCTTCTTTCACATTGTTTATTATTCCATTTTCAGCTGTTAAATTCTACTAAAATGTCTCTAATTTCACTTCTGATAATCAGAGATGTAATATAAAACTGTTTTGAAAACCTAAAAGAATAGGCTTTCAGATAAGACATTAAAAAAAATTGTGACTTTTGGTCAAAAATGGGTTTTCATGTAGGCCACCTTAGGCATAATAAAGTAGTTCACCTTAAGCATAATAAAGTAGCCTTGAGCTATTATGAACTGATTGAATATCTCGATTACCTACGGCTAACTAAGTCACAAAAGTAATGAAGAAACTTTATTTTAAAACAGACTCAACTGAATTAATAAGATTATTTTAGTTAGAAATTTGTACATCAGTTACGAAGAAAAAGGCATAAAATAAAGTTCTTAAATTATTTCATGTCAATATTTTCAGTTGCTAAAGTAACGAATTCTTGGTTTCTAAGAGTAAATGGACACCAATTTTCAATCTATCTCCACACATCAAATATATATACAGTAGTTCTTATTTAAAAAACACGCAAAATAATTTATATATTGACATCAGTTAAAACTTTGGTGGACATATTTACAAAATCAATGCTCGTCAAGGTTAACTTCCAAAAAAATATATCGACTGACTTACAAGTTTTGCCGCTAGTAGCGCTGCTATTAGTCTCAGGGGCCAATGCATAACCTTTCTACTAAAGATTTACTTTACATTAGATCTACAACCCCTTCACTCTTCGAGTATAATGTCGATGTATAAAGATAAAGATATAGATTTATTATAATATTAGCTAGCTTAATTATTCTAGCTCAAAACGTTAACTTTAGAATGACCTTACTTATTTGTATAATTGTTTAGATTTATGTAGTTGAAAATTATATTTAATGAGAAGTAACGTCACTGAATTTGAACTATATCGCTATAAAAATCACATTACATCAAAATTACGCACATAAAACAACATCTGCCTTCAAAAATTTAGAATCAGCAGTGTTTGTTATATATTTTGATTATAGGCATTTATTCTTTTGCTCTAAATCCTTCCATTCAAAATTCCCACGTGCCCTGATTTTATCATCTGTGACATAAAATCTATTGTTTGTAAACATTCCAAGCTGTAAATCTCCTTGATTCTAAAAGAAAGTGTATCTTTGTATCACTGGGTCAACTGTCTTCAACTTAGGTTTTCAGTTGATTCTACGTTTGTTTGACAATAACTCACTACTTCTGCACTTTAAATTGATGTCCAGCGGAAATTAGCTTTGAGTCACAACTAATAAACTCAGTTATGGGCTTATGCTCCATTGTTTTAACCAGAAATAACGCATCTTTTACGAAATTGAAAAGGAAGCCCATAATTTTGTTTTCTGTATTTCTATGCTTACTTAATAATTTCAACACATACGTTGACATTAAAATATGTTCTCAATGCATTTTATGGACTCTTTTTCCGGCATAAAACTTCCAAGTACAACGAGCAATAGTGTAGACGAACGCTGTAAAAGAAGTTTTATTTTCTTATTCTCTAGAATGCTTTGTTGAAACAACAGGCGTCTCACATTTTTTTAACAGCCACAACTCATGATTGGCTGGCTCTCAGAAGTCACAATCACTCATAATAAATCCATCTACAGCTTGATAAGCATAAAAAACTTTAAAGAATTTAGTCACTCGTTTGCAAAAGCACATTCAGCTTGGATAATATAAATGAATAAATAAATAATTTGGAGTTACGTTCTTAATTCATCTTAATATAAATAAAAGTCATTGTGGGAAAGTAGGTATGTTTGTTCCACATTTCCTCCGGAACCACTGGACTGATTTCAACCAAACATGGGAGAATTATTATTTAAGACAACAGCAAGAACTGTTATTTTTCCAAAGTGGGAAATTTAATTGAATACTTGGTAAACTAGTAATTAACTTAAGTTTTGACATTTTTCCGCAGTAAATTCAGAGAAAATTATTGAAAAAAAAGAATATCATGTCATCTTAAAATTCTTAAAATTACCTCTTCACTGATACTAATTAATTGAGAAGGTAATTTTTTCTTTAATTTTTTAAAATTTTCAAAATTTATTTTTAAGCTTAATTTTTGACAGTGACGTTAATCATCGTAACGAAATTTAAACCAATTTCATTGTTGTTATTTCTCAGCGCATTCAGTTGATATATCATAAGTCTTTAGCGTCTCTCTTTCAGTACGCTCACTGAATTGTAATAATTTTATTTAACTTCATAATTTTTTAAACTTTTTATATTGCTGATATATTTTACTTTTAGTCATATTTTTTTACAATTCTAGAAAGTAGCTTAGATAAAGTAAAGTTTTCTGCAGTAATGTTTTCTTCTGCACTGGCGTAATGAATTATCATAAGAGGTATGTAAAAATCATTTGAAGTATAATTCATTTACCTGGCATAAATGAATTAAAGCAAAGTGTAATGATGTCAAATGTATGAATAAGTGTTCATCATTAAAAGAATATATCTTTTATTTTTCTCTCCTTCTTTTATAATACACGATAAAATTGCCTGAAAAATTTCTCATATGCATTTTTTGTATGCATAAATAATCATTTAAAATTTGAAAAACTGTAATGATAGACCTATTAGGTTATTATTCATTAGGCTTTTTTCAATGCGTGGCAGCTGAAAAGAATTTATAAATAACCTACACTGATGACCAATCATGAATAAAATTCACCAATCGTCTTTAAGAATTATAGTGATCACATACACAAGAATAGTTCTTTTTTCGAATAAGACTTTTTTCGAATATCGAGTCAGCCCTTTGATGCACGTCTACAATCCTGATGAAGAAACTGTATGCCAAATTTCATCGTTCTAGCTCACTGCGTTATTGAATTGTCGTAATTTTATCATAAACACGGACAGACAGACAAGACTTCCATTTGAGGGATTTCGTTTAACATTTCTTGCAGATTTCCAGTTATGGTGTAAAGAACTCACGACAGATCGAATAAGAGTATTGGTATTTAAATGTTTGTCAAATTTTTAAAATTATTTTATATGCTTGAATGATTAGATTCGTAGCATCATTTTGTTACTAAACATTACCAAACTTAACTAATATATAATTAACCATACAGTCTGTCGTGATGCATATTTCATTAATTTATATATTATTTTGAAGTTACTTTGAGTACATTTATAATTAAATAATAAAATAATGTATTTATTTTATTTCTAACTTGAATTAAGAAAGTTTTTTAATCAAATAATTTCAATTGATTGCTTACAGGTTTCAACATTTGGATTAATAATATTAATCAAAATTAGTATTTCTTAATTATTTTTCTTATTTTCCTTACACATATTGAAACAAATTTTAAAACTGCAAAATATTAATGAAGCTTAGGGTTAAATATTTCCACATAATTTTTCAAAATTTCGTTGATATGCGTAATTAATGTCTTTTCAAGCTTATCAAAAACAATAATGACTTTCGTTTATCAAAAATCACGAGAAATAAAAGGGTCTTTTCCTATTTGTTTTTGAATAAACGATGTAAATTTGAATAAATTTCTATAGGAACTCTAATTTTACTTGATTTTTATTTATTATAGTTTGGTTTTTTAAATATCGTTTAATTAAATCAATTATGAATTATCTAAAGAAGCATTTCTGAAATAACTTTTGACTTTGTGAATGCTTGCTTTTCTAGAATATTTTTAGAACAACCAGTCTTGTGTAATACATTCGCTTCACCAAACATTTAAGTCCTCAGTTTGACAAGCATTGATCAAATTAAACCATTAATGCCAGCTTTGCTTTTTAGGAATGAATCTAAAAATGCATTATAAACTCAGAGGAATTATTATTATTGAACTTAAAATTTAAAATTATATTTATTCAATGGCAGCACGAATCATGCGTTTGGTTGATAATGTAAACTTTTTTTATTTTCAAGACTTACTCTAAATTGGTTTTTAAAAATGCCAAGAAGAAAAAAACGAGTTTGCTCAATTATTCATGAATTAATTTACTTGCATTTAACAAATACATCTATAAATAAAATTGTATGAGCAAGCTTTATTTTGGAATTTCACATAACTTTAGATTTTGATCATTCTTTTTGCATTTTGTATAACATCCCTAAATAGGGCTCTCTAAACTAAAACATAATTTTTTTAATTATTAATTATCGGAATTTATTATTTAAATATTAATTGCAAAATTTTATTATTAATAAAATTTTATTATTTAACGCGATAATCGCCATGTGAATCAAACACGATTCACATGGCAATCAAATACAATTTATACCTACTGTCTGATCAGATGAACCCTCTTCTGCTGTAGTTAAGAGATAGCAGCGAAGGAGTAATCTAATTAGATTGATGGTTCGAATTTCGGGTGTGACGCGTGGTGACTAACGTGTTAAATATTAATTATAAAAAATTAATTATTAAAAAGTTATTAGAAAGCGAATTTTTCAATTGATTTCACGACATTTAATATTAGTAAACAAAATATTACTGAAAAAGGTGACTTGGACATTAATGGGTTAATCGGAATATAAAGTTAAGTTGTATTACATCAAATTGCATGTGTTTTTATAGAAAAATATCAAATTAGTATCCAAGATAATATAAAGTGCAAATAAATTATTGATATTAATTTTTGGAATAAAATAAGGAACTGAACCACAGATAGTTATGGAGCA
Source organism: Araneus ventricosus (assembly GCA_013235015.1). Classification (NCBI taxonomy): domain Eukaryota; kingdom Metazoa; phylum Arthropoda; class Arachnida; order Araneae; family Araneidae; genus Araneus; species Araneus ventricosus. Next base: position 17,402 of record BGPR01021665.1, read on the forward strand.
CTTGTTGAAAAGTTCCCCTGCACATCCACATCTGAATTTATAGCCGTTACAAAAAACATTCTATAGCTAATGAGAGTAGACGAACTAGAGAAACTAATGAAATTCTCCCCACTTTACAAGGAGTTATTGTGAGAATGGATGAAATAAATTACAGAACACATATTTACCAAAATAATGAATTTATTTTTTTCCAATACAAAAGTGCTTGAGCATCAGACAACAAATTTTTGGCCACTCACAGCTCTTTTGGTAAGGAATGAAGATAAAAAAAGGAAGGACATTTGGCTCGGAGTTTATAAATAGAGAACGAACAGTCAGTGAATCAGGAACCTGTAAAGACAAATAATATGTTTACGTTACTGGAGTATTTGAAAAACAAATTGAATCTTGTTTTAACGTAATACTTCATTTCAGGGTATAAGAAATGTATTATTAAGCCAAACTTTATATGAGGAAATTTAAATTATTTCCTAATATGAAATTTCTGAATTAATCGTAACGGTAGACGAGGAAATTTTAAGCAGTAGCAATAGGTGCAACTTTCTTTGATTTGCGTGCCACTTTGAAGTTATATACTATTTCTGAATGATCTCATGAGCAATCAAAAGAAGACGAAACATCCGCATTTCCATGCAACACTGACTAGAGGGGTTTAACTTCTAATTAGAGACCAACGTATCCAGCGGAGTTTTGGTAAAAATAGATCTTGTAACTTTGATTTCCAAGTTACAAGAACCGCTAGAGCTAGAATACCAAAGATAGATGCAAAGAATCGACAGTACTTGTGTCATATCATTAAGCGGGTAGTTAAAAGATCATTTGAATTCCTGCTACATTCCACCCACTACCAGTAGGGTTTACTTAATCTAATGGTTGTTACATTATTTAATAACCCCTGCTCCAGGAAAGAGAAATTCGAGCATCCAGGAGGGCAACGGATTTCATCTGAGAGTAACATAATTTATCGAAAAAGTTTCACATCATTTGGCATACATTAGATGATATTGGCAGAAGTACCTCTTTGTAATTTGGTGATCTATACGAAAATGAATCGATGAAGTTGCTCGTGATGGGAAGCCATGCTTTAAAATCCTAACTATATCTGCAGCCAATAGAAGAGCCATCTAATGAATGGTTGTCTGCTTAGAGAATCGCCACGCCGTGCGAGTAACTTTCGGCGGCTTAGCGATGGAGGTGTCAAGGGGCTACAGATGCCCCGGAGGCCAGCCTGAGACTGCACCATGGAGGCCAGATATGATCAGGGAGCGAATTGACAAAATTAATATCATGCCCTAGGCGCCATTCGCAATTTCTAAGCCGCTGATGACCATTACTTGACTTCGGGTATGTATACCAAGGACTATCATCTACTACTACCAACAGGAGCTGCGAGCTGCTCGGACTTACCGGACTAGAAAACTTTGCAAAAACTATTTAGTTTTAAACAGGTTGAAGTCAAGTTTTAAAATTTCTAGGAAAACTTGTGATGATGTTGCAGCGTTTGTGATCTCAATTGTATTTAATTTCTGTACATTAATTTGCTGCACTCAAAGTATTTATTGTTATGAAAGTAATCCTTTAAATGAGTTTCTGTTTTTATTATCCTTTTTTGTTTCTTGAGTTTTACCAGGTTGATTTTCTTTTGTAGCACCCGCTGGTGCTTTTGTGTTGTGTGTGTTTTTGTTTGTAATTGTGTCTTTTTCTATTGGCACGTAGCTTTGTAATTCGTACTTTCCAAATAGGTAGGTCTGTTAATTGTAACTTTTCTCTTTCTTGACTGGTCTGACTCTTCCCCGTCGATCCTTGCTGAATCTAAACCCTTTGGGTAAGTCGGTCGGCGTGGGTTATGTATGTATGTATGGTATGTCATACCCCGGACGTCACTTACTCTCACTACGCCACTGATAGCATTATATGCAAATGCAAGCCTTTTTACGAAGGAAAAGATAAACTGAGATGAAAGTGTCCTTACCTATTTCTTCCACACGGGAGCGACGTAAGCAGGGGCACCATAGAAAGGAGAGTAGATGGGTGCAGGGGCAACGTAAGAGGCGGGGAGAGCAGCAGGGGCGAAGTAAGGGGCGGCGGCTGGGATGACAGCAGGGGCGGGCACTACAGGGGCGACAGGAGGAACGTAGGCGACGGGGGCAGTGTTGTAGACCTTGCCGGTGAGGGCGCTGGAGTATTGTCCCGTGGAGAAATCATAGTAGTTTCCGGCCAAGTCCTTCACTCCTCCAAAGCTAGCTGCGGAGCAAACTCCGAGCACGACGACGAGGATAGCGAGAGATGCCTGCGGGAAGGGAAAGCAAGTTTTCATTTAGCATGTGCTTGGATTAGGTCTTGCGTGTGCTTCAAAAGTAATGAAAACAGTCTTTCAAAACACTCTCTCGTTACTGAACTAAAGAGCAACACTATATTAATGTAATTCTACGTCTCAGTTTTCAACTTACAATTTTATTCTTTTTTGTCTTTAATTTGTAATTTAATATTAGAAATATTACGGAATTTTAAAAACATTTTTTTCTCAAATTTGCTACCAGTTGATGCAATTTAATTGCATTTATCGATTAGCTGATAATTAAGTTCTGAAAATATTGAAATATCGTGTTGCTGTCGAGAATATGCAAGTGTATAAAATTTGAAAACTTTTGCGCGTCAGAAAGTGAGTGAATAATCGATTTAAAAATACCATTTCTGCAAACTTGAAATAAGTGAAGTTAGTGTTTCTAATCCCACATGGTTTATCATATCTAGTCATGTTCATGAGTCAAAGATTCCTGATAAAGGGTAATTGGAGCACCTTCTTTTGGTCAAAGAGATCTTAGAACACCTAGGCATTAAATGAGGTATAAGTTTATGTTTCAATATATAGGGTACAGTTCGCCTTCCTTGAGAGCTTCCAGAGGCAACTGGCCCTCATTTGTGTTTCGCTTGGAGGGAAACCTCTGCAGCCATTTCGGAACGTAAAAATTATAAAAATCTAGTGTTGAGAACTAATGATGAAGTGTTCGGATTTAAGTAAGTTGATGATTAAATGAATCCAGCTGCAGACAAGACAAAATATCAGCTCTAACCATTTATTAAATACAGTCTGAAAAATCTTCAACAGTTTGTTTAAATGCTTTATATTTATGTTTTTAATAATTGCCTGTCAAATATTTGAACGAAATCATCTTCATATACAACTAATTTCAAATAAAGGTATAAGAATCCGTATTAGGGAATTAGACATGTAGTCCTCTTCAAAATTAAGTTTTCTTTAAGCAATGCAAAATTACAACAAAACCTAAGACAGAATGAAGAGTTCGCGTTTTTCTAAGGACAGTAAAAGTTAAAAGCAAAAACTTAACTTAAAGACAACTTAACTAAGGAAAGTTACAACTTAAAGAAATAATTATATTTAAAAAAATTTTAATATATCAATTAGTCCAGGAAATTTCATTTAGAAGAGATGGTCCTCAGCAAAAAGACAACTAAAAATCTGTTCAAAAATTAACTTTTTTAATCAAGGAAAAGGTAATAAAGCCAAAGATTTAGAACTAACCACGAAGCGGTCTCACTTATGTAAATATTGTGTAACTAAGGCGAATGACCAAAGAAAGGAAAGCATTTTGAAACAACTTTTCATATAATAGTTCATCAAATACATTTATAAAAAGATTAAACCAACCGAAAAAGATTCTTAAAATTCTGTTAAAAATTAACTTTTATGAATACCGGAAAAGTAATAAATTAAATATCCGAGACTAAACACAAAGTGCTCTAATTTAGGAAAGAGTTGCAAGACTTAGGCGTTTGTACCTAAAGAGAAGATAATTTTTCCAAGTATAAAAGTTAATGAAATATGTTATAGAATACGTCTCTACCATTTTGCCTAAGACATATTACGATCAATTTATAGTTTTAATTATCAGAGATTTATCGATATGTATTTTATACATATATGGCTGTAAGACTTAAGCAACTATAACTGAAGAAAATACATTTTTTCAGTATAAAAGTTTATGAAGGACATTATCAAGGTATATTCTATTCATCTCATCTTTTAGACTCATTTGTTATATATATGAAAAAGATGAATTTTATAAGCTTAAAAAATCCTTAAAAAGTTATAAGAAACTATATGAGAAAAAAATAGGCTTTATACCTCTCTAAAAATTTAAGTCACGAAAAAACTATAAAGCCAAATGATTAAGAGTGAACCAAGATATACTCTAACTTGTGAAAGGGTTGTAGAAGTTGGAAGAATGCAAACTAAAGAAAGGAGAATGCTTAAAAAGAGTTATAAGAACCTCTATTAGAAAAGTAAGGCGAGAGGCCCGTTAGAGAATTAGCTTCTTTGAATCAGTAAAAAGATTATAAAAATGAAGAGTTTGGAGCAAACTGTGAAGTGCTCTTATTTATGTAAGACCTGCAAAAGGCCAAAGGAATAGAAACTGAAGAAAACGAAAAAGAAAATTTAAGTCGCAAAAAAGTTATAAAGCCAAATAATTAAGAGTGAACCAAGATGTACTCCAACTTGTGAAAGGGTTGTAGAAATTGGAAGAATACAAAATAAAGAAAGGAGAATGCTTAAAAAGAGTTATCAGAACTTATATTCGAAAAGTAAGGCGAGAGGCCTGTTAGAAAATTAGCTTCTTTGAATTACTGAAAAGATTATAAAAATGAAGAGTTTGGAGCAAACTGTGAAGTGCTCTTATTTATGTGAGGCCTGCAAAAGGCCAAAGGAATGTAAAGAAAACGAAAAAGAAAATTTTAGTCACGAAAAAGTTATAAAGCCAAATAATTAAGAGTGAACAAAGATGTACTCTAACTTGTGAAAGGGTTGTAGAAGTTGGAAGAATACAAACTAAAGAAAGGAGAATGCTTAAAAAGAGTTATAAGAATCTATGTTCGAAAAGTAAGGCGAGAGGCCCGTTAGAAAATTAGCTGGCCTGCAGAAGGAAAAAGGAATACAAACTAAAGAAAACGAAAAAGAAAATTTAAGTCACGAAAAAGTTATAAAGCCAAATAATTAAGAGTGAACCAAGATGTACTCTAACTTGTGAAAGGGTTGTAGAAGTTGGAAGAATACAAACTAAAGTTAGGAGAATGCTTAAAAAGAGTTATAAGAATCTATGCTTGAAAAGTAAGGCGAGAGGCCCGTTAGAAAATTAACTTCTTTACATCACTAAAGAGATTATAAAAATGAAGAGTTTGGAGCAAACTGTGAAGTGCTCTTATTTATGTAAGGCCTTCAAAAGGCCAAATACAAACTAAAGAAAGCGAAAGCATTTGAAACACTTTCTAGTCTAAAAGCTGATGAAATATATTTAGGAAAAAGAAGAGGCAGAGCAAAAGCCAACTTACGAATTTTGCCATTTTTCAGGAGGTGAAGTTGCTTCTCGTTTGCTGGATTGCGAGAGAATACTTTCCATCGGTCCAGGCCTCGGTATTTATATTCGACATCCATGGCCGAAACTCCATTGAAATTCCCCTCAAAACACGTCACAGATGCGCTTTCTCTCTCCCCCCGTACCTCGGCCCCTCCCTACCGAAGAATCCTTTCTCCAATTGTCTCCAGTTGGCGAGCTTTTGTCTAGAAGAATTCTTATTCCAGAATCGTGTTCTGGGTTGGGTTTTTAGGTGTAAACTCGCCAAGGACGCTTTTTCATTTTTTGGATATTTTTTATCTTCGCCTTTTTCGAGCGGTCAGTTATTTTGTTTTCTGTTTATGGCAAGTTTTTTCACGATGGTCGAATGAAGATAGGACGATATATATTTTTTTCACGCGTTAGAATTTTTTTTTGTTGGGGAATCTGAGTGATTTGCAGCACCTGCTGTTTATGCGAGGCGTTTCGCTTTTTTTCATCCCTAGGCGTGGTCCGAGCTATAAACAACAATTTCTTTCTTACGTAATTTGTTACAGAAAGTTATCAGTTATCAAAGAGTTATTACATTCATTACAGAACGGTTTTTCCCAAATCATCTCTCGTAGGATTTGTCCTTCAGGACCTAATAACTTTTACTCGCTGAATTTCATTACTTACCAATTCATCCTTCCAGGCACGGCAATGCCCTGGTCAAAAATACTTTCACTTAATTATAACGAAGGAGAATTTTGGAGCTCTATTCAGACCGTAAAGAGATTCTTAGCTTAGAGACGTAGAATTTCCTCAAAACAGTGGCTTAATTCTAAAAATTATATGAAAATTTTGTTTTAAAGGTTTAACAAGTCAAGTTAAAAAAACAATTGTTAAAAAGACTCTTTTACTCGTATGTTAAAAAGAAGAATTTTTTTATTTTGATTATTTTTTACTTTTGGACTTTTAATCTAAAACACATTATTATAAAAATATGGTGTCTTGAAATCAATTATTTCCATCATTGTTCTTTTATTAATAAATTATCTTTTTCATAAATCAATTTTTTAACAGCTCATCCTCCAAGGCACACAATACGCTGGGCAAAAATAGCTTCATTTAACGGTAACGAAGGAGAAATCCAGAACTCTACTGAGCCCTTAAGAGATTCTAATTTGGAGACGTAAATTTCTTAGAAAAAGAATAACTTAATTATATAAAACATATATAAATAAATTGAAGTTTTGAACGAGTCAAGTTTAAAAAAATTTCAAATACACTTTTATTAGTTTGTCAATAATAATAATAAAAAAAGATTTTTTTATTTTTATTAGTTTCTATTTTTTAAGTTTTAATTTAAAATTCGTTATCATAAATATTATGGTATCTTGAAATAATTTTTTGCAAATTCACAACCAGTTAGAAACATTAGCATGGAATCAAAATTTAATTAAATTAATCGATAAACTGATAACTGAGTTATGTAAATATGACAAGAGTGCAATGTCATCGAAAATGTAGAAGTGTGCAAAATTCCAAAGCTCTAGTCCATCAGGAAATGAGTGAAAGTTACAAAACTCCTTCTTTACGAGCATGAAATAAATTAAGTTAAGTAAAGGTGCGCAAAGACATCGTCTTTAATAGAGTACTAAAATGTAGAAAATAGAATGTGGAAATTTCTTTTTAACAAAAATGTAGAGGTCAAAGCAAAAATTGTAACAGCATGAGATGAGGATATAAATATCGAGAGTAAATTGAGATATTAATCACATTCATAATATATTTCAATATTAAGTAAATTCATTTCTTTTATCAAAAATCTAGAGGTCAAAGCAAAAATGGTAACAGCATGAGATGAGGATATAAATGCTGAGAGTAAATTGAGATATTAATCACATTTGTATTTATATTTCGATATTAAGTAAATTTTTAAGAATTTTTTTCTTTAGATATTCATTTTAACTTACTTTCCTCATCGCACTGTTTTAAGAGCCACACATTTTTACGATTATTGATTGGACCAATAGTTTTTTGATAAAAATTACTTTATAAATTTTAGAACACTAATAAAAGCAGGCTATTTACAAAATTTTTATTATTTTCTACTTCTAATATTAACATATTTCCTAACTTCATTCATTTCGTATGCCCTGAGTCCAAAAAAAAAATAAATTAGAATTATGTCAGCGAGTCTGTCTATAAACAAGGAGATAAAAAACGCGACGAGCTTTATAGATGAGATTTGATATGCGACTTCACATCAAGCTTGAAGATTTCTATCAAATTCTGGACGAAATCTATCTACATGAAGTCTGTCTGCCTATTCGTTCATTTGCATCCAAACACAGAAACTAAAAACCACAAAAAGATAGTTGAAAGAAATATGATTTTACATATTATTTTATGACTATAAATGTAGATATTCATAAAATTTTCAGCGAATTCCTTCAGGGAATATTGAAACATGGATGAATTTTAGTATTTGATCTTAAAGCCTAAATTGCATATTTGCGTCCACTTTTAATCCTTGTTGATCAACAGGATAGTTTTAGTTTTTTTTATTAACCAAAATATCCTTTCGAAGTCCATCCCAAAATATCCTTTCGAAGCAACTCAAAGGAAATTTTGGGATGGACCTCGTAATTTTGAGCAGCTGTCAGATGACTGGGCCTCAGCTGGCAACAACCCTCTCCAAACTTCCGCACCACACCAGCGGGAGAACATTGTGCTCGCTACGTTTGATTTAATGTGCAATAGGCCCTCAAACTCGGTGGATCTTCAGTGGAATCGGGTTTCGAACATGAAACTGTCCGGACCCGAGACCTTACCACTATGCCACCAGGCCCTGCCGTTCAACGGAAAGAGGTACGAAATGCATACAGTAAAACTCCGATTAACGGAACTCGGGTTAACCGAAAACAGGGTTATCCGAATTGCCTCTGAAATCGCAAATCCAAACAACACGTACTGTGCTGGTAGGAAATAATCGCGAAGGCGAGACTTTTTGCAATGATATCCCCACTACTTCCTTTTAAGCCTCCCCATGAAGGTCTGCGATTGATTTTAGAATGCTAAATTAAAAGTAATGGATATTAACAATATTAATCACGAGGTTGTTTATCGTTACCTGTCAGCTGCATCGCGCCCGAACTCTCCGGTACGAACATTGCGCCCGACTGTGGGTAAACTTTAATAACGAATATTAGTGTTGCCTATAAAGAGAGTCTTGAATTCGTTTTACGCTCAAAATATTTCAGAATTACGTATTGTAATTAGATACAAAATAGTTATAGGTGCTCATGGCTTAACCGAAAAAATCACTGTGCCCCCTTCTTTAGTTCGGTTAACAGGGGTTGTACTATACTTGGCATTCTTCATTTCACCATAAAGCAAAACGCCTCATAATGTGCATCAGTACAAGATAGTCGCAAAGAAAACACTCCCATTGGTATTAGAATGTGCTATACCTTAACTTTA
>BGPR01021666.1:0-26220 GCA_013235015.1 Araneus ventricosus
TAAAGTTAAGGTATAGCACATTCTAATACCAATGGGAGTGTTTTCTTTGCGACTATCTTGTACTGATGCACATTATGAGGCGTTTTGCTTTATGGTGAAATGAAGAATGCCAAGTATAGTACAACCCCTGTTAACCGAACTAAAGAAGGGGGCACAGTGATTTTTTCGGTTAAGCCATGAGCACCTATAACTATTTTGTATCTAATTACAATACGTAATTCTGAAATATTTTGAGCGTAAAACGAATTCAAGACTCTCTTTATAGGCAACACTAATATTCGTTATTAAAGTTTACCCACAGTCGGGCGCAATGTTCGTACCGGAGAGTTCGGGCGCGATGCAGCTGACAGGTAACGATAAACAACCTCGTGATTAATATTGTTAATATCCATTACTTTTAATTTAGCATTCTAAAATCAATCGCAGACCTTCATGGGGAGGCTTAAAAGGAAGTAGTGGGGATATCATTGCAAAAAGTCTCGCCTTCGCGATTATTTCCTACCAGCACAGTACGTGTTGTTTGGATTTGCGATTTCAGAGGCAATTCGGATAACCCTGTTTTCGGTTAACCCGAGTTCCGTTAATCGGAGTTTTACTGTATGCATTTCGTACCTCTTTCCGTTGAACGGCAGGGCCTGGTGGCATAGTGGTAAGGTCTCGGGTCCGGACAGTTTCATGTTCGAAACCCGATTCCACTGAAGATCCACCGAGTTTGAGGGCCTATTGCACATTAAATCAAACGTAGCGAGCACAATGTTCTCCCGCTGGTGTGGTGCGGAAGTTTGGAGAGGGTTGTTGCCAGCTGAGGCCCAGTCATCTGACAGCTGCTCAAAATTACGAGGTCCATCCCAAAATTTCCTTTGAGTTGCTTCGAAAGGATATTTTGGGATGGACTTCGAAAGGATATTTTGGTTAATAAAAAAAACTAAAACTATCCTGTTGATCAACAAGGATTAAAAGTGGACGCAAATATGCAATTTAGGCTTTAAGATCAAATACTAAAATTCATCCATGTTTCAATATTCCCTGAAGGAATTCGCTGAAAATTTTATGAATATCTACATTTATAGTCATAAAATAATATGTAAAATCATATTTCTTTCAACTATCTTTTTGTGGTTTTTAGTTTCTGTGTTTGGATGCAAATGAACGAATAGGCAGACAGACTTCATGTAGATAGATTTCGTCCAGAATTTGATAGAAATCTTCAAGCTTGATGTGAAGTCGCATATCAAATCTCATCTATAAAGCTCGTCGCGTTTTTTATCTCCTTGTTTATAGACAGACTCGCTGACATAATTCTAATTTATTTTTTTTTTGGACTCAGGGCATACGAAATGAATGAAGTTAGGAAATATGTTAATATTAGAAGTAGAAAATAATAAAAATTTTGTAAATAGCCTGCTTTTATTAGTGTTCTAAAATTTATAAAGTAATTTTTATCAAAAAACTATTGGTCCAATCAATAATCGTAAAAATGTGTGGCTCTTAAAACAGTGCGATGAGGAAAGTAAGTTAAAATGAATATCTAAAGAAAAAAATTCTTAAAAATTTACTTAATATCGAAATATAAATACAAATGTGATTAATATCTCAATTTACTCTCAGCATTTATATCCTCATCTCATGCTGTTACCATTTTTGCTTTGACCTCTAGATTTTTGATAAAAGAAATGAATTTACTTAATATTGAAATATATTATGAATGTGATTAATATCTCAATTTACTCTCGATATTTATATCCTCATCTCATGCTGTTACAATTTTTGCTTTGACCTCTACATTTTTGTTAAAAAGAAATTTCCACATTCTATTTTCTACATTTTAGTACTCTATTAAAGACGATGTCTTTGCGCACCTTTACTTAACTTAATTTATTTCATGCTCGTAAAGAAGGAGTTTTGTAACTTTCACTCATTTCCTGATGGACTAGAGCTTTGGAATTTTGCACACTTCTACATTTTCGATGACATTGCACTCTTGTCATATTTACATAACTCAGTTATCAGTTTATCGATTAATTTAATTAAATTTTGATTCCATGCTAATGTTTCTAACTGGTTGTGAATTTGCAAAAAATTATTTCAAGATACCATAATATTTATGATAACGAATTTTAAATTAAAACTTAAAAAATAGAAACTAATAAAAATAAAAAAATCTTTTTTTATTATTATTATTGACAAACTAATAAAAGTGTATTTGAAATTTTTTTAAACTTGACTCGTTCAAAACTTCAATTTATTTATATATGTTTTATATAATTAAGTTATTCTTTTTCTAAGAAATTTACGTCTCCAAATTAGAATCTCTTAAGGGCTCAGTAGAGTTCTGGATTTCTCCTTCGTTACCGTTAAATGAAGCTATTTTTGCCCAGCGTATTGTGTGCCTTGGAGGATGAGCTGTTAAAAAATTGATTTATGAAAAAGATAATTTATTAATAAAAGAACAATGATGGAAATAATTGATTTCAAGACACCATATTTTTATAATAATGTGTTTTAGATTAAAAGTCCAAAAGTAAAAAATAATCAAAATAAAAAAATTCTTCTTTTTAACATACGAGTAAAAGAGTCTTTTTAACAATTGTTTTTTTAACTTGACTTGTTAAACCTTTAAAACAAAATTTTCATATAATTTTTAGAATTAAGCCACTGTTTTGAGGAAATTCTACGTCTCTAAGCTAAGAATCTCTTTACGGTCTGAATAGAGCTCCAAAATTCTCCTTCGTTATAATTAAGTGAAAGTATTTTTGACCAGGGCATTGCCGTGCCTGGAAGGATGAATTGGTAAGTAATGAAATTCAGCGAGTAAAAGTTATTAGGTCCTGAAGGACAAATCCTACGAGAGATGATTTGGGAAAAACCGTTCTGTAATGAATGTAATAACTCTTTGATAACTGATAACTTTCTGTAACAAATTACGTAAGAAAGAAATTGTTGTTTATAGCTCGGACCACGCCTAGGGATGAAAAAAAGCGAAACGCCTCGCATAAACAGCAGGTGCTGCAAATCACTCAGATTCCCCAACAAAAAAAAATTCTAACGCGTGAAAAAAATATATATCGTCCTATCTTCATTCGACCATCGTGAAAAAACTTGCCATAAACAGAAAACAAAATAACTGACCGCTCGAAAAAGGCGAAGATAAAAAATATCCAAAAAATGAAAAAGCGTCCTTGGCGAGTTTACACCTAAAAACCCAACCCAGAACACGATTCTGGAATAAGAATTCTTCTAGACAAAAGCTCGCCAACTGGAGACAATTGGAGAAAGGATTCTTCGGTAGGGAGGGGCCGAGGTACGGGGGGAGAGAGAAAGCGCATCTGTGACGTGTTTTGAGGGGAATTTCAATGGAGTTTCGGCCATGGATGTCGAATATAAATACCGAGGCCTGGACCGATGGAAAGTATTCTCTCGCAATCCAGCAAACGAGAAGCAACTTCACCTCCTGAAAAATGGCAAAATTCGTAAGTTGGCTTTTGCTCTGCCTCTTCTTTTTCCTAAATATATTTCATCAGCTTTTAGACTAGAAAGTGTTTCAAATGCTTTCGCTTTCTTTAGTTTGTATTTGGCCTTTTGAAGGCCTTACATAAATAAGAGCACTTCACAGTTTGCTCCAAACTCTTCATTTTTATAATCTCTTTAGTGATGTAAAGAAGTTAATTTTCTAACGGGCCTCTCGCCTTACTTTTCAAGCATAGATTCTTATAACTCTTTTTAAGCATTCTCCTAACTTTAGTTTGTATTCTTCCAACTTCTACAACCCTTTCACAAGTTAGAGTACATCTTGGTTCACTCTTAATTATTTGGCTTTATAACTTTTTCGTGACTTAAATTTTCTTTTTCGTTTTCTTTAGTTTGTATTCCTTTTTCCTTCTGCAGGCCAGCTAATTTTCTAACGGGCCTCTCGCCTTACTTTTCGAACATAGATTCTTATAACTCTTTTTAAGCATTCTCCTTTCTTTAGTTTGTATTCTTCCAACTTCTACAACCCTTTCACAAGTTAGAGTACATCTTTGTTCACTCTTAATTATTTGGCTTTATAACTTTTTCGTGACTAAAATTTTCTTTTTCGTTTTCTTTACATTCCTTTGGCCTTTTGCAGGCCTCACATAAATAAGAGCACTTCACAGTTTGCTCCAAACTCTTCATTTTTATAATCTTTTCAGTAATTCAAAGAAGCTAATTTTCTAACAGGCCTCTCGCCTTACTTTTCGAATATAAGTTCTGATAACTCTTTTTAAGCATTCTCCTTTCTTTATTTTGTATTCTTCCAATTTCTACAACCCTTTCACAAGTTGGAGTACATCTTGGTTCACTCTTAATTATTTGGCTTTATAACTTTTTTGCGACTTAAATTTTCTTTTTCGTTTTCTTCAGTTTCTATTCCTTTGGCCTTTTGCAGGCCTCACATAAATAACAGCACTTCACAGTTTGCTCCAAACTCTTCATTTTTATAATCTTTTTACTGATTCAAAGAAGCTAATTCTCTAACGGGCCTCTCGCCTTACTTTTCTAATAGAGGTTCTTATAACTCTTTTTAAGCATTCTCCTTTCTTTAGTTTGCATTCTTCCAACTTCTACAACCCTTTCACAAGTTAGAGTATATCTTGGTTCACTCTTAATCATTTGGCTTTATAGTTTTTTCGTGACTTAAATTTTTAGAGAGGTATAAAGCCTATTTTTTTCTCATATAGTTTCTTATAACTTTTTAAGGATTTTTTAAGCTTATAAAATTCATCTTTTTCATATATATAACAAATGAGTCTAAAAGATGAGATGAATAGAATATACCTTGATAATGTCCTTCATAAACTTTTATACTGAAAAAATGTATTTTCTTCAGTTATAGTTGCTTAAGTCTTACAGCCATATATGTATAAAATACATATCGATAAATCTCTGATAATTAAAACTATAAATTGATCGTAATATGTCTTAGGCAAAATGGTAGAGACGTATTCTATAACATATTTCATTAACTTTTATACTTGGAAAAATTATCTTCTCTTTAGGTACAAACGCCTAAGTCTTGCAACTCTTTCCTAAATTAGAGCACTTTGTGTTTAGTCTCGGATATTTAATTTATTACTTTTCCGGTATTCATAAAAGTTAATTTTTAACAGAATTTTAAGAATCTTTTTCGGTTGGTTTAATCTTTTTATAAATGTATTTGATGAACTATTATATGAAAAGTTGTTTCAAAATGCTTTCCTTTCTTTGGTCATTCGCCTTAGTTACACAATATTTACATAAGTGAGACCGCTTCGTGGTTAGTTCTAAATCTTTGGCTTTATTACCTTTTCCTTGATTAAAAAAGTTAATTTTTGAACAGATTTTTAGTTGTCTTTTTGCTGAGGACCATCTCTTCTAAATGAAATTTCCTGGACTAATTGATATATTAAAATTTTTTTAAATATAATTATTTCTTTAAGTTGTAACTTTCCTTAGTTAAGTTGTCTTTAAGTTAAGTTTTTGCTTTTAACTTTTACTGTCCTTAGAAAAACGCGAACTCTTCATTCTGTCTTAGGTTTTGTTGTAATTTTGCATTGCTTAAAGAAAACTTAATTTTGAAGAGGACTACATGTCTAATTCCCTAATACGGATTCTTATACCTTTATTTGAAATTAGTTGTATATGAAGATGATTTCGTTCAAATATTTGACAGGCAATTATTAAAAACATAAATATAAAGCATTTAAACAAACTGTTGAAGATTTTTCAGACTGTATTTAATAAATGGTTAGAGCTGATATTTTGTCTTGTCTGCAGCTGGATTCATTTAATCATCAACTTACTTAAATCCGAACACTTCATCATTAGTTCTCAACACTAGATTTTTATAATTTTTACGTTCCGAAATGGCTGCAGAGGTTTCCCTCCAAGCGAAACACAAATGAGGGCCAGTTGCCTCTGGAAGCTCTCAAGGAAGGCGAACTGTACCCTATATATTGAAACATAAACTTATACCTCATTTAATGCCTAGGTGTTCTAAGATCTCTTTGACCAAAAGAAGGTGCTCCAATTACCCTTTATCAGGAATCTTTGACTCATGAACATGACTAGATATGATAAACCATGTGGGATTAGAAACACTAACTTCACTTATTTCAAGTTTGCAGAAATGGTATTTTTAAATCGATTATTCACTCACTTTCTGACGCGCAAAAGTTTTCAAATTTTATACACTTGCATATTCTCGACAGCAACACGATATTTCAATATTTTCAGAACTTAATTATCAGCTAATCGATAAATGCAATTAAATTGCATCAACTGGTAGCAAATTTGAGAAAAAAATGTTTTTAAAATTCCGTAATATTTCTAATATTAAATTACAAATTAAAGACAAAAAAGAATAAAATTGTAAGTTGAAAACTGAGACGTAGAATTACATTAATATAGTGTTGCTCTTTAGTTCAGTAACGAGAGAGTGTTTTGAAAGACTGTTTTCATTACTTTTGAAGCACACGCAAGACCTAATCCAAGCACATGCTAAATGAAAACTTGCTTTCCCTTCCCGCAGGCATCTCTCGCTATCCTCGTCGTCGTGCTCGGAGTTTGCTCCGCAGCTAGCTTTGGAGGAGTGAAGGACTTGGCCGGAAACTACTATGATTTCTCCACGGGACAATACTCCAGCGCCCTCACCGGCAAGGTCTACAACACTGCCCCCGTCGCCTACGTTCCTCCTGTCGCCCCTGTAGTGCCCGCCCCTGCTGTCATCCCAGCCGCCGCCCCTTACTTCGCCCCTGCTGCTCTCCCCGCCTCTTACGTTGCCCCTGCACCCATCTACTCTCCTTTCTATGGTGCCCCTGCTTACGTCGCTCCCGTGTGGAAGAAATAGGTAAGGACACTTTCATCTCAGTTTATCTTTTCCTTCGTAAAAAGGCTTGCATTTGCATATAATGCTATCAGTGGCGTAGTGAGAGTAAGTGACGTCCGGGGTATGACATACCATACATACATACATAACCCACGCCGACCGACTTACCCAAAGGGTTTAGATTCAGCAAGGATCGACGGGGAAGAGTCAGACCAGTCAAGAAAGAGAAAAGTTACAATTAACAGACCTACCTATTTGGAAAGTACGAATTACAAAGCTACGTGCCAATAGAAAAAGACACAATTACAAACAAAAACACACACAACACAAAAGCACCAGCGGGTGCTACAAAAGAAAATCAACCTGGTAAAACTCAA
This sequence comes from Araneus ventricosus, assembly GCA_013235015.1. Taxonomy (NCBI): domain Eukaryota; kingdom Metazoa; phylum Arthropoda; class Arachnida; order Araneae; family Araneidae; genus Araneus; species Araneus ventricosus. The sequence goes on from BGPR01021666.1 coordinate 7,204, forward strand.
GAAACAAAAAAGGATAATAAAAACAGAAACTCATTTAAAGGATTACTTTCATAACAATAAATACTTTGAGTGCAGCAAATTAATGTACAGAAATTAAATACAATTGAGATCACAAACGCTGCAACATCATCACAAGTTTTCCTAGAAATTTTAAAACTTGACTTCAACCTGTTTAAAACTAAATAGTTTTTGCAAAGTTTTCTAGTCCGGTAAGTCCGAGCAGCTCGCAGCTCCTGTTGGTAGTAGTAGATGATAGTCCTTGGTATACATACCCGAAGTCAAGTAATGGTCATCAGCGGCTTAGAAATTGCGAATGGCGCCTAGGGCATGATATTAATTTTGTCAATTCGCTCCCTGATCATATCTGGCCTCCATGGTGCAGTCTCAGGCTGGCCTCCGGGGCATCTGTAGCCCCTTGACACCTCCATCGCTAAGCCGCCGAAAGTTACTCGCACGGCGTGGCGATTCTCTAAGCAGACAACCATTCATTAGATGGCTCTTCTATTGGCTGCAGATATAGTTAGGATTTTAAAGCATGGCTTCCCATCACGAGCAACTTCATCGATTCATTTTCGTATAGATCACCAAATTACAAAGAGGTACTTCTGCCAATATCATCTAATGTATGCCAAATGATGTGAAACTTTTTCGATAAATTATGTTACTCTCAGATGAAATCCGTTGCCCTCCTGGATGCTCGAATTTCTCTTTCCTGGAGCAGGGGTTATTAAATAATGTAACAACCATTAGATTAAGTAAACCCTACTGGTAGTGGGTGGAATGTAGCAGGAATTCAAATGATCTTTTAACTACCCGCTTAATGATATGACACAAGTACTGTCGATTCTTTGCATCTATCTTTGGTATTCTAGCTCTAGCGGTTCTTGTAACTTGGAAATCAAAGTTACAAGATCTATTTTTACCAAAACTCCGCTGGATACGTTGGTCTCTAATTAGAAGTTAAACCCCTCTAGTCAGTGTTGCATGGAAATGCGGATGTTTCGTCTTCTTTTGATTGCTCATGAGATCATTCAGAAATAGTATATAACTTCAAAGTGGCACGCAAATCAAAGAAAGTTGCACCTATTGCTACTGCTTAAAATTTCCTCGTCTACCGTTACGATTAATTCAGAAATTTCATATTAGGAAATAATTTAAATTTCCTCATATAAAGTTTGGCTTAATAATACATTTCTTATACCCTGAAATGAAGTATTACGTTAAAACAAGATTCAATTTGTTTTTCAAATACTCCAGTAACGTAAACATATTATTTGTCTTTACAGGTTCCTGATTCACTGACTGTTCGTTCTCTATTTATAAACTCCGAGCCAAATGTCCTTCCTTTTTTTATCTTCATTCCTTACCAAAAGAGCTGTGAGTGGCCAAAAATTTGTTGTCTGATGCTCAAGCACTTTTGTATTGGAAAAAAATAAATTCATTATTTTGGTAAATATGTGTTCTGTAATTTATTTCATCCATTCTCACAATAACTCCTTGTAAAGTGGGGAGAATTTCATTAGTTTCTCTAGTTCGTCTACTCTCATTAGCTATAGAATGTTTTTTGTAACGGCTATAAATTCAGATGTGGATGTGCAGGGGAACTTTTCAACAAGTGCTCCATAACTATCTGTGGTTCAGTTCCTTATTTTATTCCAAAAATTAATATCAATAATTTATTTGCACTTTATATTATCTTGGATACTAATTTGATATTTTTCTATAAAAACACATGCAATTTGATGTAATACAACTTAACTTTATATTCCGATTAACCCATTAATGTCCAAGTCACCTTTTTCAGTAATATTTTGTTTACTAATATTAAATGTCGTGAAATCAATTGAAAAATTCGCTTTCTAATAACTTTTTAATAATTAATTTTTTATAATTAATATTTAACACGTTAGTCACCACGCGTCACACCCGAAATTCGAACCATCAATCTAATTAGATTACTCCTTCGCTGCTATCTCTTAACTACAGCAGAAGAGGGTTCATCTGATCAGACAGTAGGTATAAATTGTATTTGATTGCCATGTGAATCGTGTTTGATTCACATGGCGATTATCGCGTTAAATAATAAAATTTTATTAATAATAAAATTTTGCAATTAATATTTAAATAATAAATTCCGATAATTAATAATTAAAAAAATTATGTTTTAGTTTAGAGAGCCCTATTTAGGGATGTTATACAAAATGCAAAAAGAATGATCAAAATCTAAAGTTATGTGAAATTCCAAAATAAAGCTTGCTCATACAATTTTATTTATAGATGTATTTGTTAAATGCAAGTAAATTAATTCATGAATAATTGAGCAAACTCGTTTTTTTCTTCTTGGCATTTTTAAAAACCAATTTAGAGTAAGTCTTGAAAATAAAAAAAGTTTACATTATCAACCAAACGCATGATTCGTGCTGCCATTGAATAAATATAATTTTAAATTTTAAGTTCAATAATAATAATTCCTCTGAGTTTATAATGCATTTTTAGATTCATTCCTAAAAAGCAAAGCTGGCATTAATGGTTTAATTTGATCAATGCTTGTCAAACTGAGGACTTAAATGTTTGGTGAAGCGAATGTATTACACAAGACTGGTTGTTCTAAAAATATTCTAGAAAAGCAAGCATTCACAAAGTCAAAAGTTATTTCAGAAATGCTTCTTTAGATAATTCATAATTGATTTAATTAAACGATATTTAAAAAACCAAACTATAATAAATAAAAATCAAGTAAAATTAGAGTTCCTATAGAAATTTATTCAAATTTACATCGTTTATTCAAAAACAAATAGGAAAAGACCCTTTTATTTCTCGTGATTTTTGATAAACGAAAGTCATTATTGTTTTTGATAAGCTTGAAAAGACATTAATTACGCATATCAACGAAATTTTGAAAAATTATGTGGAAATATTTAACCCTAAGCTTCATTAATATTTTGCAGTTTTAAAATTTGTTTCAATATGTGTAAGGAAAATAAGAAAAATAATTAAGAAATACTAATTTTGATTAATATTATTAATCCAAATGTTGAAACCTGTAAGCAATCAATTGAAATTATTTGATTAAAAAACTTTCTTAATTCAAGTTAGAAATAAAATAAATACATTATTTTATTATTTAATTATAAATGTACTCAAAGTAACTTCAAAATAATATATAAATTAATGAAATATGCATCACGACAGACTGTATGGTTAATTATATATTAGTTAAGTTTGGTAATGTTTAGTAACAAAATGATGCTACGAATCTAATCATTCAAGCATATAAAATAATTTTAAAAATTTGACAAACATTTAAATACCAATACTCTTATTCGATCTGTCGTGAGTTCTTTACACCATAACTGGAAATCTGCAAGAAATGTTAAACGAAATCCCTCAAATGGAAGTCTTGTCTGTCTGTCCGTGTTTATGATAAAATTACGACAATTCAATAACGCAGTGAGCTAGAACGATGAAATTTGGCATACAGTTTCTTCATCAGGATTGTAGACGTGCATCAAAGGGCTGACTCGATATTCGAAAAAAGTCTTATTCGAAAAAAGAACTATTCTTGTGTATGTGATCACTATAATTCTTAAAGACGATTGGTGAATTTTATTCATGATTGGTCATCAGTGTAGGTTATTTATAAATTCTTTTCAGCTGCCACGCATTGAAAAAAGCCTAATGAATAATAACCTAATAGGTCTATCATTACAGTTTTTCAAATTTTAAATGATTATTTATGCATACAAAAAATGCATATGAGAAATTTTTCAGGCAATTTTATCGTGTATTATAAAAGAAGGAGAGAAAAATAAAAGATATATTCTTTTAATGATGAACACTTATTCATACATTTGACATCATTACACTTTGCTTTAATTCATTTATGCCAGGTAAATGAATTATACTTCAAATGATTTTTACATACCTCTTATGATAATTCATTACGCCAGTGCAGAAGAAAACATTACTGCAGAAAACTTTACTTTATCTAAGCTACTTTCTAGAATTGTAAAAAAATATGACTAAAAGTAAAATATATCAGCAATATAAAAAGTTTAAAAAATTATGAAGTTAAATAAAATTATTACAATTCAGTGAGCGTACTGAAAGAGAGACGCTAAAGACTTATGATATATCAACTGAATGCGCTGAGAAATAACAACAATGAAATTGGTTTAAATTTCGTTACGATGATTAACGTCACTGTCAAAAATTAAGCTTAAAAATAAATTTTGAAAATTTTAAAAAATTAAAGAAAAAATTACCTTCTCAATTAATTAGTATCAGTGAAGAGGTAATTTTAAGAATTTTAAGATGACATGATATTCTTTTTTTTCAATAATTTTCTCTGAATTTACTGCGGAAAAATGTCAAAACTTAAGTTAATTACTAGTTTACCAAGTATTCAATTAAATTTCCCACTTTGGAAAAATAACAGTTCTTGCTGTTGTCTTAAATAATAATTCTCCCATGTTTGGTTGAAATCAGTCCAGTGGTTCCGGAGGAAATGTGGAACAAACATACCTACTTTCCCACAATGACTTTTATTTATATTAAGATGAATTAAGAACGTAACTCCAAATTATTTATTTATTCATTTATATTATCCAAGCTGAATGTGCTTTTGCAAACGAGTGACTAAATTCTTTAAAGTTTTTTATGCTTATCAAGCTGTAGATGGATTTATTATGAGTGATTGTGACTTCTGAGAGCCAGCCAATCATGAGTTGTGGCTGTTAAAAAAATGTGAGACGCCTGTTGTTTCAACAAAGCATTCTAGAGAATAAGAAAATAAAACTTCTTTTACAGCGTTCGTCTACACTATTGCTCGTTGTACTTGGAAGTTTTATGCCGGAAAAAGAGTCCATAAAATGCATTGAGAACATATTTTAATGTCAACGTATGTGTTGAAATTATTAAGTAAGCATAGAAATACAGAAAACAAAATTATGGGCTTCCTTTTCAATTTCGTAAAAGATGCGTTATTTCTGGTTAAAACAATGGAGCATAAGCCCATAACTGAGTTTATTAGTTGTGACTCAAAGCTAATTTCCGCTGGACATCAATTTAAAGTGCAGAAGTAGTGAGTTATTGTCAAACAAACGTAGAATCAACTGAAAACCTAAGTTGAAGACAGTTGACCCAGTGATACAAAGATACACTTTCTTTTAGAATCAAGGAGATTTACAGCTTGGAATGTTTACAAACAATAGATTTTATGTCACAGATGATAAAATCAGGGCACGTGGGAATTTTGAATGGAAGGATTTAGAGCAAAAGAATAAATGCCTATAATCAAAATATATAACAAACACTGCTGATTCTAAATTTTTGAAGGCAGATGTTGTTTTATGTGCGTAATTTTGATGTAATGTGATTTTTATAGCGATATAGTTCAAATTCAGTGACGTTACTTCTCATTAAATATAATTTTCAACTACATAAATCTAAACAATTATACAAATAAGTAAGGTCATTCTAAAGTTAACGTTTTGAGCTAGAATAATTAAGCTAGCTAATATTATAATAAATCTATATCTTTATCTTTATACATCGACATTATACTCGAAGAGTGAAGGGGTTGTAGATCTAATGTAAAGTAAATCTTTAGTAGAAAGGTTATGCATTGGCCCCTGAGACTAATAGCAGCGCTACTAGCGGCAAAACTTGTAAGTCAGTCGATATATTTTTTTGGAAGTTAACCTTGACGAGCATTGATTTTGTAAATATGTCCACCAAAGTTTTAACTGATGTCAATATATAAATTATTTTGCGTGTTTTTTAAATAAGAACTACTGTATATATATTTGATGTGTGGAGATAGATTGAAAATTGGTGTCCATTTACTCTTAGAAACCAAGAATTCGTTACTTTAGCAACTGAAAATATTGACATGAAATAATTTAAGAACTTTATTTTATGCCTTTTTCTTCGTAACTGATGTACAAATTTCTAACTAAAATAATCTTATTAATTCAGTTGAGTCTGTTTTAAAATAAAGTTTCTTCATTACTTTTGTGACTTAGTTAGCCGTAGGTAATCGAGATATTCAATCAGTTCATAATAGCTCAAGGCTACTTTATTATGCTTAAGGTGAACTACTTTATTATGCCTAAGGTGGCCTACATGAAAACCCATTTTTGACCAAAAGTCACAATTTTTTTTAATGTCTTATCTGAAAGCCTATTCTTTTAGGTTTTCAAAACAGTTTTATATTACATCTCTGATTATCAGAAGTGAAATTAGAGACATTTTAGTAGAATTTAACAGCTGAAAATGGAATAATAAACAATGTGAAAGAAGCGTTTTTCATTGTTTTTGCTTAAAATATTTAACTTTTATTGTTTATTTTTGTTTCGTACTATTCTCCACACACCAAATAATATTTTGGAAGATTTTGAGTGTGAATTTCTTTAATTTCTATGAGATTGTTGCAAATTTAGTCAATTTTCGATAATTGCAGTATCTTGATTTTCTATTAATCATATAATTTTGATAATAAACGTATGAAAAGTACATAAATTTTACTTATAAACAATATTAATCACTAAAAGTATCTCCAGATCAGTTAGCATGCATACAGAAGTTAGTTGACTGAAAATATATATTCAAATCTGTAGACGACGGCTGAATGGTAGATAATGATAATGACTCATGAGGCTCAAGAAAACGACTAAGAAAAAATTTCCAGCACTCAAAATTTTAAAAAATGAACTAAGCTGGCGAAAAGGAAGAACTAATCTACAAAACTGAGGAGTATTGAAGAAAAAATCGTTTTTCTTTCATAGTAAATTAAAAACATAAACTCGAAATGAGATTGTTGTTTCCAAAATTTTCGTTTTTCAAACACGATAGCTAAAATTCAATTTAAAATATCAGCCTCAAATTCGGCATACATATTATTTATGATACTGTATAGGTAATGAACCACTGTAATAAACCGAAAGATAAGTGCAAATATGTTCCATTAAAAAGTTATGCAGCTTTTAAATTTTGAAAAAAGTCCAAAATTCTTAAAAAATTCATAATTTCACACTTAAACTCTTATAATTTACATGTTTTTGAGACATTGCAAAACCTTTGCTTCAGGACCTAGTCAACAGTTGAGTGATTATATATACTAAAGCATTTTTCGTTCTGGTCATTTGTTTTTTGACCGAGAATGTTTGAAGAAAGGTCAAATTTAGTACAAAAAAATTCTAAGTTTTTCAAATATTTAAAGAAAATATGTAATTAATTTAACCTTTGTCTATGATTTATTAAGTTTTAACATAAATGCCCCATGAAATACAAAAATATTGCTTCAAATATAATTATCTTAGAAAAAAGGCCTCCGAGCGTAGTCGGATACCTTAAGTTTCTTTATTCTAACATTCTCTAAGTCTCTTTATTCCAGTATAATTTCGTTGTATAAAAGCAAAGGCCCCGCGTACTTATGCAATGTTATATTTTTAAGTGGAAATAGCAAGCTATGCTTTTTCACTGATTTAAGTGTTTGAAATAAGCGTATTATATCTCCTTCTATGCAAAGGAGCGAATTTATTGTTTTGTGATATACGAAGCATTCATAGGAAAAGTACTGTAAAGGTAAAAAAAATCGATCTTGAGAATTTATCGATGCTTCAGACCTCTACAAAGCCTAGAAAAAAATCATGTCTGAATATATGTATTTGTTCTTCTTTGCATATTTGAGCGTAATAACTCATACACAGCGAGCTAGATGGATAAAATGTTGCATATGATCCATAAATGACATGAAGCCACCTCCTGGTGCCTCTAACCTCAAGGGCTATCTAACCAGTTGGATGAATGCAGTGTGGATGAGTACAACAACTTCCACCACAGGGCCCTCAGATCCTACGCGAATGCCATACCCCGAAAAACTTTAAATTCTCCCCATGATTTAAACTTACGAAAAAAACCACAAAATTTGAACTGGAGCAATTACAGAATCAAAACAAATAAACACCTTGTCTGGGCAACACAGTCTTAAAGAGTTTGACATTTACAGACGGAAATGATAATAAACATTTTAACTTTAACGCTTTAACACCACAGTGCCGTCTCTAGAGCTCATGTGGCTCCTATCCGGTTTGGTATAGATGCAAGTGGACTTGATTGAGTTGGAAAAAAAGGGTTGCATTCAGAAGAATAGCAAATGAAGAAATTGAATAGCTGGTTAGTTTGTTAGCTATAGTTGACACATAGAATTGACAACAAAAGAAAGGAATATATACAATGTCTTGATTATCACGGTGTGAATGAAAAAAAATGATGAATGAAGATGAGGACGAGCAACATGAGGAAACTTACATCCACGCACAGATTTGTGAATAACGTAGCAATGATGGGGAATCATTGCGTGTTAAGTGCGGGAAACAAGGAATGGGAAGATCACTATTAAAGAATTATGAGAAAGGAAGGACTAAGTATGTTGAGTCTACTGAATGCATGATAAATTAGAATTGTATACGGATATTAATATAATTGTAATTGTATAGTTGTATACGGAGGTTTGCTTACTAATTTATCTGTGGAATGGGTTTGTCCGGCCCGTTCCTCCTTTTCTCCTCACTACGGGTGGTGAGAGATATGAATGTAAGGCCTTTCATCTCTCATCTCTCCCCTAAGGGCCCCTTTAATGACCACTCGCCGAACTGCCTTCTCCCCCCTTTCGGAACAGCAACTGCCCGAAATCCGCCCCAGTAGTATAGAAGTTGCATGGCCGGTTACGGCCGGCTTAGGAGTCAGAGTGTTAAACTACAGAACTTGATTAAATAGATCAATTCAATCAATCAAAAGAGATACTTTATCTAAACAAGTGTTTCCCAACATTTTTGTCCCATGCCTCACTTAACCCTTTATAAAATTCTTATGTTCCCTATGTAACATACGCATAATTTTTAATATCCAGAAACTGAATTGTTCACTGAAAAATCTTAAATGATAGAAAACGATGTCTGTGATATTTTATCATGAGTTACTTCTTGATGCATAACGAAGGAATATCAGCCGGAAAAAAATAGTAAGTGATTTCAAAGTTAAATTGGATTCATTTATGATACAGTTTTCGTTACGGATATGCTTGAGCGACCTAAAACGCGAGGAGTTGAAACAGAAAAAAATATTTTAACAAAAGGCAGTCGCAGAAATGAATGGAATCTTCTATGCATTACTGAAACACTACTTTATCATATTATCTGAATAACTAATTTATTGATTTATGCCAAATTTCTTTCTCTTCAATGCATTGTTGAAATTGATTAGCCCGTAGTAAAACTATTTATATGCAAAGCAAATGTGACAACTGATATGATATTATCGTAAAATTTTCCAATGAATTGCTATATATGTTTTAAAGGATGTGATTGTAATTTAAAATTGCATTGCTTAGTTATGGAAGTTTTGCAATTGTGAAGCACCGTGAGTGTTTTTCTCTTCTACTTTCATGTATGTTTACACAATAATGCACTTTTTGTTTAACTCAAATATCGTGAACAGATTCGAGTGTGTATTTTGAAACTTTGCTTCTTTGACCGATAAAATTTTAAATATATCTGCGTCGCTACATGAATAACACAGGTTACAATCGGACACCTGATGTTAACAGCACATACCAATTTCACGTAGTTAACGTGTTTCTTACGTTAGGTGTTTTATAAGCTTTGCTTTATTCTCCCTTAATTTGCATCTTTTATTTATCAGTGTAGAAGTTACAACATTCATTGTTTGAATTTCCAAAGGGATATTTATCGTATACTATTTCTTTATAAAGTCATTAATAATATGATTGATTGCCCTAAAATACTCTACTGCATTCGTTTTGCCAAACCAGACAGAACTTTGAGAGAAAAAAAACTATTTTCAGAATGTTCTCATTAAATTTAATTACGTTGACAATTTTTATAAACATTTAATGAAGTTTTCAATAAATATTCTGAAGATCTTTATGTTTTAATATGGGTTTTATTGTGTTTAAAATTAAATGTGTATAACTTTTAAACACATAAAAGATTAATGAGTTGTTATTTTTGATAATCGTAATGTTTTGCGATGTGTAAACGTTTTTTGTGATTCATTGTTCTTTATCTTGTGTCACTGCGTTTATTTTACGTCATACGGCAATGTAATTGGATTTTCTGTATTGTACGTTTTCAAATGCAAAAATCAAAATAGATAATTACATTTTAAATTTTAATAATAAATTATTAAATTTTAATTTATTAATTAAATTAAATTTTAATAAAATAATTTTTAAATAATTAAATAAATAATTATTTAATTAATTAATTATCATTAAATAATAATAATTAAATTTTTCTGCCGAAACGATTAAGAAAAGAAAGAAAAAAAAATCTAGAATTATTCCGAGTAATTGTCTCAAGCACATGAGTAACAATATCTTCCCATACTTGTCTTCGTAATAGAAATGGCGGTTATTGCGAAAATAATCTGTTTTCGGTTTATCAGGTTTTTTTCATCTCCGGTTTAACCTGGCGGTTATAACCGCTCAAAATAATCGGTTTTTGAAATAACCGGTTTTCGGGTGTTTTTTTATGAAAAACAAACGCCGTTTATAGACAAAACTTTTTATTAGTATCGTTTCTATAGGAAATAAATCCATTGGCCAATATTTATCTGTTCGTAAAGACTCTTTCTTGTCATGATTAAATTTAGGTTTAAATCAAATAACTTTATTAAATGCAATTAACCTAATTAGAAATCCCAGGTTCGACTTTGTCTAATAATTATTTTTATTAATGTAATTAATTTAAATCTCAGCATGCGACACAAAGAAAGACAATATTAATTTGAAATACATTACATTTAACTTTATGTATAGTATAGATATTTAGTTATAAATTTGGCATTAAACAAAATAAGGCCAGAAAGAGTAGGATCACCTAAAATAATTAAAACAGTCTCTAATCAGCAGTCTGTAATTGTCTCTAGAGATTCGATATCATGAAATGTATTTCAAACTCACCAGACGACGTCACTCGATCTCCAGTCCAATATTCTTTAAAATATATTCACTTGTCCCCATCAAGGTACTAATAAAATCAAGTCACTTATTTGCTTTCTTCTCTCACCATATATGGTCTCAGTAAAATTTTTTTCATTCACCAAGCAGCCACCGTCACTTGGATAATGAAACTATTCGGAGAAATCGGCCACTTAAAGGTTTCTGCCAAAACCCACCTCTTCGTTTCTTGTTACCTTATTCGTAGCTCCCTCCTTTTCTATCTCCACCCCTTTATATATGTCCGGGTCCAACTCCGTCCTTTGCCTTGTTGAATGGGCAGGTACAAGGGATGATGTCTCTGGATTGTTCTCGACCTTTCTAGGGTTCAGGGGATACGTCGCTTTATTCGCGAGGATTAGAGGGTGGTGTTTTGATTCTTCTCGATATATCTAGAGTTCAAGGGTGGCGCCGCCTCTACAAGATTATTCGCCACCATTCTGGAAATTTCTATTCCAGAGAATTCTCAAGTTCACTATGTAATTCACTGTGTTCTAATTCAGGCAAAATATTACACAACATTCTTTAATCCACCAACCAACAGACGCCTCAAGGAAGCCGTTGTCGGTGATTGGTCTAAGATAATGAAATTCAAAGCTTCATAACTTGGTAAATTTTAGTCTAATCGAAGCCATCTTCCTCTCTTGTTTTTTTCGACGATTTAGACTTAAAAGAATAATCGGTTATAACCGGGATAAAAAAAAAATAGCCGAAAAAAATGGTCAATCGAAAGTTTTTTCCCATCCCTACTTCGTAAATAGATTAACCCTTTACTCTCTGCTGTTTCTTTTTAAACTTTTCTTTAAAAAATTAGATACTATTGCAATCTTTATTTACAAGCAATGCTTGTAATCACGCCCAAATACTTTTTCACGAGCCGAATCGCTATTAATATGCAATGCTATGATAGCGTCGCTAGTCAAATATTGTCAATTCATTCACACGTGAAGCACGACAAATAAGTCATACTAATTCAATTATTAAATGCATCACATGGTCTGAGGTGGCCTAGTTCGGGGCCGCATGATCCCATTGAAGATCCGCCGTGTATGCGGACCTGCTGCACGCTAAATCAATATATATCGTGTATATAGAGGTGACCTGCGGTGGTCCATTACAAATTCAGATGATTTTTTCATTTATGGTTATGCTGGTTTTGTTTTTATTGTATTGTACATGTACCGCATTATGTATTGTTTGTAAATGTTGATTGTTTCTTCCTTTTCTTATGATGTAACTTATTTACCGGTTTTTTTTATTGACTAATTTTCTCTGTTTTTTTTCAATTTGTGAATATTGTGACTATTTTTGTACTTATTCTATGATTTGCGGTTTTGTACTGTCTGCGGATGTACTACTTTGTATTACCTTTTTTGTTTATTACCGGCTTCCTGAGGGCTGGGTGTGACCTTTCCTCGTCGGCCGTTTAACCGCTCCATACCCAGTGGGCGAGTGGGTCGACTGGGTTGTAAACAAATAAATAAATACATAGTGGATCAAACATCCTCCCTCTGTTGTGGTGCGGACGTTCGGAGGGGGATCTCCAGTGTCGTCCTGACCGTGGTTCAAAATTACGAGGTGCTTCCCGAAATAGCTTTCGCGTTACTTCAATATGGTACGTTAATACTTAACTCTGCTGTTCTGGTGTATTTAACCCGAAACGTTTTTCAACTATTTATAAAAAGCGACAGTACAGATATATTTTATAGACATTTTTTGACTTTGTTAGTGAGTATTGTATGTTATTTCTCTGAAAAGGATTTCCTTTTATTTATATATTTTCTGTCTATTTTTTGAAATTGTATTAACTCTTTAATTCGACTTTTTCTTCTAGATCCTTTAAAACCGAGACTTCTTGAGCAGAAACGACATGAATTGGACTCTCCCAACCTGCGTGGCCATTTTCCACGCCCATCCACCCACTGCTATAACCTTCTCTTAAGAAGCACGGAAATTGGTTGTGGTTGGCAAGGATAATTGGAACCCCTACAGCGCTTATCTCCTAAGCGATCTCAGAACCTCACCTCCCCTCAAAAGAAGCCAACCGCCTCAGACCGGCCTTCGCCGCTGTTAAGGGGAAATTCTTAGACCTGCCGGGACGCATATAGGCATACTGTACTCGAACAGAGTAATAACTTTGGAGGGATCTGATTGGAGAAGCGAATTTGACGTAACTATGCTTTGCTTGTTTGTTTACCTACGCTCTGACTGATACTTTCAACTAGCGATAGCGAAATGTTCTTTGTGTAATACGTCATGGCTATTCAGAATTCCAATCTTTCCACTTCTTTTTGTAAACGAAGTTGTTAAAATCGTTGAAGATGGAACCATCGTTCGAAGTATTCTCTTATTATCGTATTCTATTGACTTTCTCAGAAACTCATGCAAACGAAATACTTACTGTGATTTCACTGTCTCATTAATGCAGCAACAGATAAAAAATATTAGCAACTGCAATATTTGCAAATGGTTACAAATAAAAAGTGCGTTTTAAATATTGTTTTCATGGTTAAGATGAATAAAAATACAAAAGCAGGAGTTAAAAAAGTAAATTGAACTAACCTTTTATTATGACACTCGATTACGACTTATGAAAAAGAATGATTGTTAAAAAAAAACTTGTCTTATTTCAGTAAAAGGTTGAAAATCGTATTTCAGTGATTCAAGCGAAATTTAGTATTTTTTAACCAATATTGAGTTTTGTAAAAAGTTATTAAAATAACATTTTGAAGTAAAATTTAGAAATAATTTTCAAAGCAGTTTAAGAAAGAGTATAAAGCAAAAAAAATCTAACGACAAAAAACAAATCTAACGACATTAAATCAAGAAGAAGAAAGATTCTCCATTCGAAAACAAATTCAGGCAGTATCTTGGAGAAAAAATTAGTATTTAGAGTTTTTACTATAAACAAGATACGCGTGTCTCACTGTCGATGCGATGTGCAGAAGAGTGTCGTCAGATTCGCTTGTCCAATCGGAGCCCTCCAAAGTTACAATGGTGCTCTGCTCGAGTACAGAATGCCTATATACTCCCGGGACCGCTTCGCTCTGTATGGGAGGGTTAAAGTATTGTTCGGGTCAATATGACCCGATTCTGTTTTCCCTTAAATGTATGTAAAAATTTGCACAATATATTATTAATTAAACAGGAAATGGCATAAATAAATTCCTAAAAAGTCATCTGATGTGTTTTATATAAGCAGAAAATTTCAGTCATGGTCAGAGAATGCGATAACTAAGTCACGTGATACGATATCTGAAGTGAGGTTATAGGGTGCAGTATCGAATAATATCGCTTGCTTTGAGTTATATGAGAACACAGCATACATACAGAGATATCAATAACTCTTGACACTGTAATTAGATGGGGAAAAAACCAAACAATAGCATTCACAGATGTTTGAATGACACAGAAATTGCTCAGTTTATGGAAAACCCGATTGCGAAGTGGAAGACGTTTCTGAACGTGAAAATCACACAAGTGAGGAAAGTTAAACTTCTGATTATGATGATAATATTGTTACTCAAACTGTTCATAATGTGCAGCATATTCAGTCCAATTATCAAAATATAAACCGATCATTTGATCCGCCTCCACGTTCTTGTTACCTGAATTCTGCTAGTTTTTATAAACATAGCTCTCCAAGCATAACTTGGTATTCAACATCAAGAATAAGTGTTTAAAAAGTGCATTCAGATATACAATCCAGAATATCATCAAAAACGATGATTATTGAATGCGAGAAGTTATATGGAAAAAAGATATTATCATTCTTATGTGAGCACAATGCCTTATGATCAATTAGTAAATTCGATCAATTAGTAGCAGACTTGTAAAAAAGCCGGAAATGATATATTAGAGTTCAGTGCTAGTAAAGGAGCTGCGGATAATGCTTATCGACTTTTGAACACATATATTTGTAAAAGGAAAAATATACGCTGGCCTATAGTTATATTTTACATGCTGGAGAGTTCTGCTTATAATGCAATTCTTCTCTGGACCTGAATTCTGCTAATTTTATAAACGTAGTTCTCCAAGCATAACTAGATATTCTAAATCAAGAATAAGGGTTGAAAAAGTGCATTTGAAACCGTATTCAGATACACAATCCAGAATATCATCAAAATATGACGGGAGGCTCTCTTTTTCAAACAGCCGCTTATGTTAAAGGCGTAGGACTACTTTACTCGCGTGACTCTTTTCCGATTTTCAATTTTTTTTTGTAACTTCTGTTGTCACCCTTTATCTGTAAAATAAGACATTAGTTATGTTTTTAACATATATAGTTACCGAGATATAGAGGATCTCCCATGCAACGTTTTTTGTGGCGTTTTGGCGCTTGAATCAAATTTTCCTTCCTGAGACCCCAATGGGAGGAAAGTAGTCCTACGTTAAAAAGACAATTATTGAATGCGAAAAGTTATATGGAAAAAATGTATCATCATTCTTGTGAGCACAATGCCTTATGAAAAATCTATTAGTAGCAGACTTAAAGCCGGGAATGATATTAGATACTATTATTACTATACTATATTAGTGCTATAAATATAGTACTATATTATAATA
Source organism: Araneus ventricosus (assembly GCA_013235015.1). Taxonomy (NCBI): domain Eukaryota; kingdom Metazoa; phylum Arthropoda; class Arachnida; order Araneae; family Araneidae; genus Araneus; species Araneus ventricosus. The sequence continues at coordinate 22,793 of BGPR01021666.1, forward strand.
TAATTTAACATATCTAACATAATATAGTATAAATATATACTATATTATATTATATACTATATTAATGCTAGTAAAGGAGCTGCAGATAATGTTGATCAACTTCTGAACACATATATTTGTAAAAGGAAAAATATACGCTGGCATATGTTTATATTTTATACGCTGGATAGTTCTGCTTATAATGCAATTCTTCTCTGGACATCAATAAATAGCAATGGAATGAAAACAAATTTTTGACAAGGTCGTTTTTAGAAGAACTTGAAATAATTATTAATTGCTTCATATATTTAGGCAAAATAACATCTTTAAACAAATAAAGTGTCTCGCAATATAAGCAAAAGAACACAGGATAACTGGCAAAATGATTTATCATAAACATCTATTGTTAATTCACAGTTCAAACTTGCCCGGTGCATGTTCTGTCATTCAAGAAATGATAATAAAGCAAATACGCCATGCAAAAATTATAAGAAACAAGTCTTCAATCAACATGTTTCACATTTTTTGTATGCATTGTAAATAAAAAAAGTGGTAAGAATTTTTAAAAACTATTCTAAATCATCTGTTTATATTTTACATACATACATTTATCTACTTATTGCATTGTTTTTCAAATTCATCAAGTTAATTACGTTAAAACATATCTTATTTATTCTAAGCATAATATTTTTCTGAAAGCATTCAGAACATTGGTCCCTGTACTTAGCATTCAGTGTTCGGGTCATATTGACCCGCATGTTGCATGTGCGTAGTAAATACGAACAGAACATCAGGGTTAACTAAACTAACTTCAAATCGATTGTACATTTTGCAAAAACAGAGGGGCAGTACGACGTTACACCGTACTATAAGACAACACGCAATTACGTGTCTCAGATTACAGTGATGTTACCTGAATCGGTGCCATTGTTTGAAAAAATTGAGACTCGATTTCTATGTTGCTCGAAGCAAGAGGGTTGACTTATCAAATAATCCGTGATTTTTTTTCCCTTAACCCTTTCATGTGCCAAGCAATTTTGTGTGTGTGTGTGTGTGAAAACAACGTTAATGACTGTGTAAATCCAGTAGGAAAAAATAGAATTGGTGCTGCCATCTATTGCCTTTATTAGACACTAAAAACACATTCTTTCTAATAAATCATCAAAAGACTATCGCCTGGATAAGAAAAAAGCTCAAAAAAAGATGGTTTCGACGAGAAGCCATCGCCCTTGAAAGGGTTAAACAAACTCATAAAACTTGCGAAAATAATTAACTTGAAATAATAGCTGAAAATTCGGTTTTAAATTATTTTCCGCTGTGGCTGAATTCAACATTTTACATTGTTGTCACAGATAGGATTCATCACAAAGCAATATTTATAAAATTAAAGGAGAAAATACATGCACCTGTTTGTTTCCCTGACTGTCACAAGAACTCCTCCTAAACGGCGAACAGTAGCGGCATGAAATTTGTCCACGCCATTCAGGGGTTCATTTGTAGGTCAACTGTGTTATTTTCTAACTTTCAGAATCAATTATTTATTAAGATATTCAATTAACAACAAAAATTAAGCCAAGCTCTGGAGTTTTCGCAAATAACTTCTGAAATAATTATCTCAAGAAAATGATTTATTTACTATCTCGAAGCGTGAACAATTATCTTTAGGATGAAACTAATTTAAGTACTATATGATGTTTCGTCTATTTTTGACATATTTTTGAACATTCCTCATTAATGTTTTAAAGCAATTTAAGGTTATACTGTTGTCTTTCTACTGAAAGAGGAGACCTAGGGAGAAAAAGAAGACACTTCAAAACACACACACAAAGATAATGGTACTTCAGATTATGGCAATGGAAAAAAGATAAAAAATGAAGGAAATTTTGTTGTCGCCGTAGCAATGATAGGAAAGAAAATATTAAATCCCAAGTGTTGCGAGACTCATGAAAAACTACTTTATTAAATTAAGAATTGAATATCTAAAAACACAAAAAATAATCGAAGCAATTTAATTGGTATGCTCAACTGCTGCATCATCCAGGAAAAAATTGCGAAGTACAAAGATATAAATAGTAATTAGGGGAAGTTTTAATTGTGAAAGAGTTAAAAATACAAAAATAATAACAAACAACGATAAGGAGTAAGAATCTGGTGGATGACGCCATCAATGGCCGTTCATCCATGCAGATTCAAAACCAGAATAGATTTTCTGTAGAGGAAAAAGACTTTAAGGTCTGAATTTAATATGAATTCTTTAATAAAATTTATTAATAATTCTTAAAATTTTTAAGAAATTAATAAAATCTTTTTATTAATTTAATTTTAAGCCCTTCTTTTCATACTTTGTTTAAAAGACTGCTTTTAATTTCTTCCTTGTGGATAAATGTTTTTCTTTCCAATATATTCTGGGATAGGTTTAGGCCTTAGAGGAGATTCATATAAATTCAGAAGTCTTTTTCCGCTACAGAGAACCTATTCTGGTTTTGAATCCGCATTTGTGAATGGCCTCTGATGACTTCATCCACCGGATTCTTGCTCCTTATCGTTCGTTGTTATTATTTTTGTATTTTTAACTCTTTCACAATCAAAACTTCCCTTAATTCGTATTTATATCTTTATTAAATTAATGTGTTATACCTAGACTTGCAAAATCTTTTATCCCGAGAAACTCTGGGTATATCAGCTAGTAAATAATAAAAATAATAAAACCAAGAGCATACAATTTTTCTTGAGTAGAATATTTCTTGTGTGTTAAGTATTGGAAACTGAAGAGTTATATTAACTTTATTTATAGTTATGTCTGTGGATCGATTGCCTTGCTGTGGATGAAAGCACAACTAAAGAGAACGAAGAAAATTTTGCATGTACTTTTAAGTATTGTATTTATTTAGTGTTACAATGACATTCCAGAAGTGAAAAAAATAATAGTGTAAAATATATTTATTTTTCTGTAAATTGCTATGCTTAAAATTTTAAAAAATTTTGAAGTTTTAGAGAGATTATGGCAATTACATTTTTGTAAAAAATGTTCAACGTTAAAGAAACTGATATCGCTGTATCGATATGTGTTTTGAATTTTAAGACGTCATAAAAAATCGTTTTGATTGGATAATGGTTTTCGAACACTTCAGAATGAAGGAATTTAGAAAAAGAATAACAATGGCAAACCGTTAGGAAATGACGCAATTTCGATTTTTTACGAGGACATTTATTGATTTCAATCGAGAAAGTTTTATTGTATAATACACGGGCACAATCTTTTATGATCACACGTTATATGTAATATTCTTATGTGAAAGTATATTAGAAAATCGAAGAGAAAATACTCTTGAATTTATTTATTTATTTTATATATCCTCTGAAAAGCTTCTTTGTTTTTGAAATAAGCGAAATAAATTTCATATCCCGAAATCTCAACTTAATTCAAGTATCGTTTTAAGCAAAAGCAA
>BGPR01021667.1:0-19933 GCA_013235015.1 Araneus ventricosus
GAGATTACGTCACTTCCTACGTATTGACGTCAATTCCTGTTGAAAAGGTATAAAAGCGAGCCCACAAACTAAGAGAGTCATTTGGAGTTTGATCAGCAAGCAAGCTGGTGAGCTAATAAGAAACCTTTGAGCACTATCGAAAGTGCAGTGATTAAGATTTACTAGTAATCTGTGTTATAAATTTATAAAAGTGCTGTTGGGTTTTGTTACTTTTGCTACATTACTGTTTTGCTGAAATCTTCTTGGAATAAAGAGACATTTTTTTATCCTGTTTATTAATCTGCTTTCATGCACACCTACCGTACAATTTTTGTAACAGAATTTTGCATTAAAAATGACATACACGCTGTAGGTTTGGACTCCATGGAATACGGAGCATCTACGCCCCCCTGTCGCTACGCCACTGTTCGTATAAAATTTAGCTAAAATGATAGACAATTCTGAGCAATAAAATGAGACCACGGTTTTAATTTTAAACGATCTGAATTTTAACTTATCTTCAAGTCTCAATTTTTCTAATTTGTAAAGTAATTTCTGCGCATGAGTTGTAACGTTATTATGAACACCATGAAAGCAAGACTCCACCACGAGTCTTCTTTAACTCTTTTAATTACCAGACTATCACATGCGAGGACACCACACGAATACTATGCATACAATGAATAGGATTTAACATTATTCCGGGTCGCCATCCATCATCCTCGGCATTCGCTTTCACGGCTCACTGTCTCTGGAATTAACGAGATTTCTGTTCGCCAGATGGCGCAACTGTTACAGACTGTTTAAACTTTACCATTTTGGCTAAAGGATGCCAATGTGTGATTTCTTTACTTTTAAATTGATAGCATCAATAGTTACTTACTCACAAAATGTATCGTATCCAGCTTCAAATTCAGTTTCATTGACGGCATGCAAATAGCGTAGATGTTTCATCTGGCATTCTTGTAGTCCTTCGGCACTGCACGGTGCACCAGCTGTCCATTTGGGTGCTAAGAAATCAGTAGACAGGTTTTTATCCAAAACAGTTCTTTCGCTCACTATATATAGGGTGCCCGCTAAAGTGACTTACGGTACTTTTCCGTTAGCCGGGCGCAAATGTCGCCAAATTTTGGCGGAATTCTACATTATTTGGCGATTTTTCGCTTGCGCCCGGCTTATAATGTCGCCAATTGAGAACCAAACGCGAGCCAAGTAGCCAATTGTCAACCAAACGCGAGCCAAGTCGCCTGGCGCAAATGTCGCCAAAATTTGGCGATTTTTCGCTTGCGCCCGGCTAACGGAAAAGTACCTGATTTACACCTTCCCCTTTAATATCTGTAGAATTGCGTCTAGGTATACAGTAGCAGCGCGTGGGTGGCAAAAACTTTTGAGACACCTAAAAGAATCCGACAATATAGTGGGTAGATAACAAAATTAAGGAAAATTAATAACAAAATTATATTTCTTGAGCAGCATTGCTTTTTTGCAATTCCTGGATTCAAGCAGTTAAAATGAAATAAAAATAAAAAAATTCCCGCAGAAGTTGGGGGCGCCTGTCCCCCTTCGCCACCCCCGCAACTGTAGGTATAGTAAAGTGGCTATGAGACCACTTTCAGCGCCAACTATAGCCAACCTGTGGAATTAGCGTTCCTATCTCGAAAATGGTAGGATATAGAGGAAAAAGGCAATTACATTTGTAGAGCATTATCGATTTAGCACAAAAAGACACCTGCTGGACATTAATACTAAGAACACTAAAAATGCACATAATACTGGACCAGCTACTAATACAGGCTGTGAGCTATTTGTGAATCTATCGAAGTCTCATACATTGACTGTTCAGTTTTTCTCATCTGTTTAACCAGGGGAATGTATAGACCTTTTATTCAAATAAGAAACCACTGAACACATTATTCTTTTTTTAGATCAATTGAAATTTGAAATCAAATCATCTATGAAAAGTTAAATTTAAGCTTATAAATTGAAAATATCATCAACGAATCTATGCAAGAATAAGAAGCAGGCTAATTTGTTAAGTGGATAAATAAGAAATAAATCAAAAATTATAGTGTTGTATCCGATCGCAGTCATCGACGAAGGCCAATCAAAATCATCATGTGACTTATAGCCCAGTTGTAGCATGTGTTTTTCATTCGATTCAATTCCTACTGTGTATTTCTGAGTTTAAATCCACTTTCTCTTTTCAAAATTTATTTGATTAAAACTGAAAAAAGGAGAAGACGGAATCTATTTCCTGCACGACATGAAAACTTCGTTAAAATCAAAAATTACATCTAGATATAGGGCAGATTGGGGTAAAACCGGGTACCCTTGATTCTGACGCTTTTATTTTTTATATCTAGCAAACAGTTACTGAATTACACTCTACTATTCAAGAAAAAGGAAAAGTCATAGTGGAGTGTTGTAGCTGTTGAATTCACTGTCTCGTGAAGGTTTATTTGCTTTAAGACGTCAACTCTCTAGTGTTCGTTTCCTTTTAAACTGTCATAACTTAAAAATCATTACAGTTATAAAAACTATATTTAGTCCAGCTTATTATACGATTACTAAGGATTTATACCTTCTCAAACAATAAGGACGCACTCCAATAATTGCGCGGTTCTGTTTAATTTTTTATAACCTCCGCCACTCGGAGTAAAACCGGGTACTCGGAATGACGAATCCGATGAAGACGATAAAAACACATCAGACCTTGACCGTTTATATTTTAATGATGCATTTTGCAATTTGAATAAATAAGTAGGGTTAATACAACGTAAAAACTGTCTTGGTTGAACCCACGAATGCTGCAGTGGCGCGGAGGAAGAAGACAACTGCTTTATAATGAATTTTATAACTAATTTTCTTACATTGTCATATAATATAAAAATGATTGCAATTTCTCCACTGAAAATCGAGTCTCCTAATTTCCCATACCGTTAATATGTTTACCCGGTTTTACCCCAGTAGTGGGGTAAAACCTGTTGACTGTTTTGAAAAAAAAATCATTGATAAGAAAAGTAATAAGACAGTGACTTTTCTGGAAAGATATATTGTACTCCAAAAGAAATTAAATATTTTAATAAAATTTGAGAGCTCCAGGTCGAATATTTTAGCTTCAACAGGCCTTCCAACCTTAGCTGCCCTGTTTTTCCCCACTTTCCCCTAAATTCCAAAAATAATTTCGTAAAACGTTGTCAAATATCACTCGACAAAACGGCATATTTTCAACTTTGGAATAAAATACAGGGCGGTCATAAATTATTGGACGCATTTCAAATATTAGTTTAATAGAACCCTATAATGTAGCAACTTCGTTTTCTTAAATGAAAGAGTAGTTTAAACAGTTATTTTTTTAATGTAGGTAACGTGCCGTTACGGCGCTCTGAATCTGCTGCAACGGGAGATTCCTAACGCAAGTGTCAAAATGGCTACCGTGCAGCAGAAGACACGTCTCTGATTCTACGAAAGCAAATCAATTGAAATATTTCAAGGACGTTTTCTCTTAGAGTTCGAAATTCAAAGTAAGAACGCCATCGAACGTTGGTATGAGCAATTGAAAGGTAGAGAAAAGGTGCTGGACGACCATGGTCTCAGACGAAGTTGTTGAACGAGTGAAGGAGACTTTCATTCCTTAATTGCTCATACCGACACATAATGGAGTTCTTACTTGGAATTCTATGCTCTAAGCAAAAGCGTCCCTGAACTGTTACAACTGATTTGCTTTCGTTGAACCAGAGACGTGCATTTTGCTGCAAGGTAGACATTTTGACACTTGCGTTGGGAATCTTCCGCTGCAACAGATTTAGAGATCCGTAACGGTTGGTTACTTATCTGGGAAAAAAACTGTTTAATCTACTCATTCATTAAGAAAAAAATGCAATTTTAAATACAATTTTTAATATGGCATAAGGAAAGATATGATGAGGGATTGTAACTAGATAGACATCGATTTTGTAATGTTGCATAAATATGTGCATATCATTCCAAAATATATCCATGCATTGGCAAACAGTGAGAAAAATCTTAAACTATCCGGGTAATACAAGTTGCCCCTACAATATTCAAGTTGACTTGCAAAATTCTGCTTTGAAAAAGACGCTGATTTGCAAAACTGTAAAGTGTTATGCGACTCTTAAACCTCGAAAAAATAGTGCAAAACTGTAAAATTCTATACATTATATCTCTGAAACAATTCAATTCACAAACGAAAATTTGTTTCTGGAAAAATACCTGTTATTTTTCAAAACAGGTAAACACATTTTCAAAACTTCGCGTTGGTATGTATTTATTTGAGAGAGTAATAAATATGGGTATAATTTTTGGAGAAAAATGAGATAGTCACCTTCTGCGCATGGATTACGTATAAAAAATTTGTCTAAACACAATATTTTGGGAGTCTAAGTAATCCAAACAGTCTGTTTAAGAAACTGAACCTCAATTTATTAACATTTAAATTTCATTTCTAATTTATATACCGATTTAAAATAAAAATGTAAAAAGTAGTTAAAATTTCAACTTTTCTAACCCCCCAAAAATTTTGGAGGAAATGTGCACAAAAAATGTGGTTCAATTTGTAGAATATACCACAATACATATTCAGTTAAATATTTATTTAAAAATATTCAATAGCTCTTGAGATATCGTGCGCGCAATATCAAAAAAACACATTTTGAGTTATAGCGCTTTAAAGATATGGCCATATTCAATGTTTACATTGGAGAGCTGATATATTTCCCTTCACAACTTTCATAATTATGAGAATTTTTCAACTCGGATTGTTTTAAATTGCTCCGAAAAGATAGGGAAATAATATATATTTTTTCATAAAATCGAAATTTTCGAGGTTTAACAGTCGTATGCCCCCTTAAGCAGAGAACCGATTACTATTTTTGTTCCTCAATTATTATATTAGGTAGGTATATTCTCTGGGCCATTGAAGCTCAAATACCTAGCTACGGTTCTGATGGGGCGTCCAGTTACTCTAGCCCAGGGCGTTACAATTTATTAAGACGGCCCTACACCTTGTATATTTAAAGCTAGAAAGGCTGACTAACATCAACATGGTCCTCCGCTGCGAATAAGAACGTAATTTTAAGTGAATATCTACACAAATAAAAATGAGATTTATGAACAGTTTGCACGTTATAAAATTCCTAAATATCAAACATATTTTCTTTAAATTTTCCTCCAAATACTATGAAGAATAATCTGAAAACTCCATTTTATTAAAGAAAAAAATCAGCATCAATACAAAACTTACTTACATTTGCATGCTGTATAACATCAAACTAGGAATTTTCCTTCTAATATTTACTGCTTAAAAAATCTGTAATGCGTCTTTGCTTCTGCTCTTTGTTCATCTCTTGTCGTATACCGACACATATTTTACGAACCGCAGTAATGTCACCGTAATCAAATCCTCTTTGTCCCATATAATCTAACAAAGTTTCCACAGATTGTAGAGCAGCAGAATGAGAAATTGTATTTCCCTCATTTAGTACATCTTCTGCATCAGTACTAGCTGATTCCCCATTATCAAGTTTTTGAAAGATTCTAATTTTTGTTTAACATTTAAAACGTTTCGTTCTCGTTTCACACCACTTATTTTTACCAGTAAAAAAATTTCACGCTACTAACTGACGATAAACAAGACGCAAAAACTAAAGGAACACGTGCGAAAGTGAAAGAAGACGCAGAAGTTAAAGAATGACGTGTCGGAGAGAAGCGTGTTCGTGCGAGAATGAGCTAGCAGGAATTGGATGATTCATTTCTCGGAAAATTACGGGTTAAACCGGTAGAGATAGCACGTGGTGGAAGAAAAAAATCTATTCTTTAGCCTCCGCCGTCACGGCTCACTAGTTTCACGTATTCAATCTCTCGATCGAACATCAACATCGATTTCACATGCATGATAAGCGTGAAAATGTTTCTCTTTAAATTTTATTGTGAGTCCGGAATGAGCAGGGATAATCCGCAAACCGGATAATCCGCGCACGGATAATAGATAGTATACTGTAGTTAACTTTTTTACTAATTTGAAACTGTTTTCGTGTAAAGAAAGGATATATTTTTTATCTTTAGTTTTCCGTTCTCATTCCAGGAAATAATCATTTATTAGCCTGTGAGTTGCTACTACTCCCAAGGTTGAATTTAATTTCGCAACATTCTTTAAATCTTAGAAAAAAACTTTTGGGCTAACTAGCTTTCATTGGTTTTTATAAATAGTCTGGGACAATCTGAAATTTTTGAATCTGTTTAGCGCATATGCCACCCCGTAGGCCTTATGCTACGGATAGCCACCTTTCCAATGGTAGCACGTATGATATTGTATAAATATATTTTTAAAAATACGTTTATTTAACATGGAAATAGGTATTCCGCTGAGTGCTAATATTAAATAAAGTGAAACGTCGATTACCCGTCACGGTCCAATGTGACGGTTAACCAAATAAACGGATAGCAGAAATCTCTTAATACATATGTTTAGTAAAAAAAATGCAATAATAGAAATGATTTTTTAATGGCTTCCAATGTTTTTTAAAGACTCTCAATGACAACCATTTTCCTTTTAATATCCACGGCATTAAAGATCTTATCCTTGAAAGCAGTTTGGAATATTCAATCTAAAAAAATCACATTCATTGAGGCATAGATGGAGACTAAGGGCTTTTTTTATTTATATGTTTAAATTTTTTCCATTCCATAAAAAAATCCTGTTTTCACTTCCTCTGTTTTGTTTTTTCGAACATAGATGGCGCCATGGGACTAGTGTTTCTTTAATAATTAGATAATACCTCCTTTTAAAGGAAAGATAGAGTGGGTTTGTTATTACGTGAGGACACTTTTCTCTCTTTTTCCTCAACTATGGGCATGGGGTAAGATTTTATTTATGATGGCTAACTTTAAAAAAGCCAGATGGCTGATAATTTTTATCAATCTTATTAGCGTTTTGATGTTTGTGTTTTCTTTTTCCTCTTTCTTTTGAAATAATGCTTCTTGGTGTACAGAACTCCTTTGTCTTTTGTTTGGGAAATTTCGAACAAAGAGAAGCTATGTTCGGCGTACTGCAAGCTTCTTACAGAACAATTTCCCAATTATTAATTTGAATCCATTTCGAATGAAGTCCTTAGCCCTTAATAAAGTGGACTAGAATGGATTCCTTGTTTGGGTTTTTTTTCGATTACCTCTGAGTTTATCTTGATTTTTTCACTTTTTTTGTATGATATTGATTTCCTATGTACAATAACGTGATTTCACTACTGACTTGGGACAAAAATGAAAATAAAAGCCTTTTTATTTAATTTTACAAAACACTTAATGTAAATTTCAATGTAGGAGAAGTAATGCACAGAAATGTAATGTAACACTATAATACAGAAGGGTCCGTTCACAAATGATGTCACGCTTGGAGGGGTGAGGGGGTTCGTGAAATTGTGACAGTTTGTGACAAGGGGGGAAGGGGTAACAAGAAGTGTGACATCACACATTTTGATTAAAATAAAAACATTTAAAATCAGCAGATAAAATTTTGAAGTTATTTTGAAATTACCAGAATTTGAGAGTATATTTTTAATCGGGGCTAGAACAACTTTAATGTAATTTTTTTCACTTGTATTCCTTTCTTTTAGAAAAAAGTCTTCAGGGTAGGTTCTTAGAATATGGTAGCAGCAGAAATTCTTCATCATTAGAAGGAAAACTCCCCCTGTCACACCCTTGAAATGTCCAACAAAAGTTACGTCGACCCACCTGGGTGAGTGGTAGAACTGGTAGTGGGACAAACAGGTTGGTTGATCTTATCTTTTGTATAGAGCAGGACATCATGAGAAGGTCTTAAAGCACCGATAAATCAAGCTGACTCAGAAAATTATAAAATTCCTTCACTCTTGCCGCCTCCTCCGAAAGTAATGGTTAGTCACTTCCGCCATCTTACAATACAGTCACTTCTAGTTTCTGTAGGGTGGGCCGAAATTTTTTTTTCGTGTCGCTATACTGAGGAAAAGTTACGAATGGCTGAGAAATTAAACGAGGAAAAAAAATAAGGAAATTGATTGATATCTTCCGCTCTCACCTCGGCCTTCAAAACCGTAAAAAGTGACAAAAATCGACTGTTTTTGAATTTTTAAAAAAAAATTCTCTTTATCTGCTTATTTTAGCATGAGCTGCTAAGTATTGATCTTCTTAAGAGTAATAAAGTTTATTTTATCGAAATCGGTCCATAATTTCCGATGGCACGTTCCTTCCAAGGTTGACAAAAATATGTGAAATTACCTCAATATGTAATTTTTAGTTATCATTCATTAGAATTTTGAAAGCAGATGAACTTCTTCCCCGATCAGTGGGGAGTAGTTACAAGGTGTTGCCATATGACCTCTACTGTCCTTTAGTGCAAAGCCTGCTTCCTACTCGTGTTTGCAAGCATTGCGGTTTTTATTTTGCATCCAATGTCAAGTTGAAGAAACACATAATTGGTGTGCATAAAGTCACTGGAAAGTGTCAACCAGAAGTTGGCAGAATTAGACCTCTTCTAATAGCTGCTCGCAGACAACAAGAACTCATGGCTGTAATTACTTTCACCGAAAATGTGGAATTTGCAGATTGGGTGGATGAAGACAACATTGACATTAGAGGGCTTACTATCTCCGAGGATGAAAGCGATGTCAAAATGCCCGTGTGCTCGTTCATCGAGCACATCTCCTCCATGGGAGGAAGAGCCGTAGTAGTAAATGATTCCGAGTAGTAATCTCTATTTTATGATTGTGTATATAATTTTATAAATGTTCATATAAATTAATGTGACAAATGAAATGAGATAGCAATTCCATTAAGTAAAACTAATATTGAGGCGTTTTTTTAAAAATTTAATCTGTTTAAGAGTATTTTGTATTCATAAAGTAAAGATGAGATTTAAAGCAAAATATTTCGAATTCCAAAATACTACTGTTTTCAATTGCTCTTTTATATTGATCAATATACAATAGTAATTAAATATTATGTTTTTTGTTGTAAACCTTAATCTTATTTCATACAAAATAAGTACACTTGTAATCATTATTATTGTTATGCTCACAAACAGTATTAAAACACATAGTTAAACTTTAAAAATAAAATTTGAAATACGATCTATAACGTAGTGCTTTGTTTCTGAACTGCAAGTATATGTTTATGTAGTATAGCGTGACATGTGACAAGGAGTTAGGGGGATGGTAAATTATGACACTTTGTGACAAAGCGGGAGGGGGGTCAAAATATTGAAAGAAAGTGTGACATCATTTATGGACAGCCCGAAGCGATGGGTTTGATGCGCCAGATCAATGTCAAACACTCCGAAAGTGATGATTAGTCACTTCTGCCATCATACAATGCAGTCATTTCTAGTTTCTGTAGGGTGGGCCGAAATTTTTTTCGCGTCGCTATACGGCGGAAAAGTTGCGAATGGGTGACAAATTAAACGAGGAAAAAAAGTAATAAAATTGATTGATATCTGCCGCTCACGCATCGGTCTTGAAAATCGTAAAAATTGACGAAAATCGATTGTTTTTGAAATATTTAAAAAAATTATCTTTATCTGTTTATTTTAGCATTAGCTGCTAAGTACTGACCTTCTTAAGAATAATAAAGTTTATTTTATCAAAATCGGTCCATAATTTCCGGTGGCACGTTCCCTCCAAGGTTGACAAAAATATGTGAAATTACTTCAATATGCAATTTTTAGTTCCCAACCCTCAACGTAATCTTCATACATCTTCTTGTCAATGAATTGCAACCGGTCTATGTATATGCATGCAAAAAGTTATTTAGGTCTAAAAATATAACAATTTCCTTTATTTTCTTTGTTTATAGTAACACAATGCAAAACTAAGCTCCAAAATTACAATATTATTTGTTACTTAAGAACGAATGGCAAGAGTACAGAAAATAACAACAACTACAAAAATAATAGACCTTTAAGGAAACACTTTAGCTATTAAGACATACAGAGGGTGTTCGCACATTTGTAGTATGTTTTTTATGGTATTCAAATTTGTTTATTTTCTTTGTTTATTGTAATACAATGTAAAGCTGAGGTTCAAAATTGCAATATTATTTGTTATTTAAGAACGAAAGGCAAGAATGCAGAAAATAACAAAAAATTAATAGACCTTTAAGGAAATACTATAGCTATTAAGACATCGTTACGTCTCTTAAATTTCTTTCGTTGCATTTTACTCTTTCTTATCACCAAATGATAATTGGAAGTTTGATTTATAGGAAATTTCGGATATTTCGGGTAATAGCGTCGTTTCTAGACTTCCACAAACGTTTCGCGATGCTTCTGCTCAGCGCTGCCCTTTAGATTTTGAGGTCATGGACACAAATATGGAGTTAGGTTCTCTTAAATAAAGTTTTTTATAGTCTGAAAATGTGATTTCTCAAAGAAAAATTAGGATATCAATATATGAATCCACCTTCTAGTTAGAAAAAGATTATTAAAATCACTCTAAACAATCATTAACTCTTTTTATAAAAAATAATAATGAATCTGTTTAATTTTATTCACAGTGGGAAATATTTCAAATGATTAAATATGCTATGCATAATTTTTCACGTTGTTATCTGCTGTTCATTTATTTTTAATACAGGCAAATACAATTTATTATTATTGCTTTTATGCCAAATGTAAAGGAAATAAATTTGGCTATATATTGTAATTCACTAGAGATTTCCGATCTACATATAAAGTAGCTAGGTGCGGTGCCCAATAGCACCTGGGAAAACGCTCAGTTGATCGACCTTTGGAACACTCTGCTTCTGATGCAAGTTTGACATATTACTCAACTGCTTGTACATGAAAACGTTCCATTCTCTTCACCAGACCGAATAGGGGGAATTTATTTCATCATCAGTAATGTCTTGAAACAGAGAGGAAAGAGTTAAATTGCAAACATTCATTTGAATAATTTCCATATTGTTACAAAAGTCTTTCTGTGGGTGTATGGTTTAAACAGTCCAACATACAGGATAATGGAGAATTAAGGTTTATTCACAAATATGCAGGAAAACACGTAGCACAGGTACAGCAAACAATAGTTCTTGCACAGATACGCAATGTTAACAGACAGTAATTTACAGGTAATAACAGTTCAGCACTTTGATATTTAGCAACACAAACAATCAGCAAATAACTAATAATGACAATAACAGCACTTTCAATAGCGCTCAGCTCACCAGCTTCCTAGCTCGCACTGCAGACGAAACTCTAAAGTCGTTTCCAATGGATCAACACTAGGTGAGAGTGGGGCACCTTGAACATAGGGGCATATTGAACCATCGGCATTTAATCTTTTATTTTTATTTTCTTACACTAGATGTTACCACAGTACTGTGAACTATAACTGAATATATGAATCATGCAAAGCATTGTTTATTTTCCTTGCTTGCTGCCATTGTAGAGGGTTGTGTTTAAAATCCACATATGAGAGTAAAATTTTACAGGTAAGATAACAGTTTTTTTCACTTTGATTAATGTGCTTTTAATTAATTTCTTTTACTGAACAGATTGTAATGTCCCAGATGATGATTTGTATCATAGTTTTAAATTTAAGTGTTGCACCATAATTGTGTCAAAGTAAATATTTTAAAATGTTGGCCAATGGGGTACATTGAACCACAAGAAACGGGCAGTTAGAACCTATGTTCAACCTGCCCAATTAGTAAAGTTATGTTTTGTTTAATGTATGGAAGAGAATAATATTTATTTTATTCGATTTAGGAATTTTACATTTTAAGACAGACATATATATAGCCTATTTGATTTAAATATGAAATAAAAACAATAATAATGCATTGAAATATAAAAGCATTAAATTTTAAGTTAGTTTAATTTAGATAAATTTAAATTTTTAATTTAAATGTCAAACCAAAAATCAAATGATTTAAAAATCAATCATCATTTAAATAATGATATAAATTAAATAAAAAATGAAAAAAATGCTCAAATAAATATGGTGTTTACACAAAGTTTAAAAATGTTATTAATTTTTCATTATTAAATGTGTAAGAGTAGGCTAGTGTTTCAGTTAGAATAAAAAATAATAAACCATTTTTTCGTCATTACCTTTGCTTGTTTTGACACAAGGGACTTTTATATTAATTTATCAAGAATAAATAAACTTGGGAGACACGCATCTGAAAACTAATTTAATTGCTTTTGAATTAATCTAGCTTTTACTCTTTTATCCTCTTAAACGGCTGGTTACACTTTTATTTTATTTATTTATGTACAGAAAATGGTTCGCAACTGCAAGCCAAAGCCTATTTGCGGCAAAGTAGATGGTAGCCTAATGAAAAGGGCAGTTGAAGAGGTGATGAAAGGCCGCTCATTTCGAAAAACAAGTAAACACCTTGCAATAGACCGTATAAATTTATCTCGGTATGTAAACCAGCTTGAGTGGTCTCCCCCTAAACTTTCTCGTATACTTCTCGAAAAAGGTGCTGTTTCCCCTCCCCCCGCGTGGCTAAAAAAAATCGAACCTATTGTAACCCATGATCCAATGACTATCAGAAAATATTTAGGTAAAAAATCAAATTTAAAGAGATGCGTTCCGATTAAATGCGTACCGATTTCTACTCTTTCTTAGCTCAAGGACAATCTTTTCGCGCGCGCAGAATGCTACCAAGTACGCATGCGCAAGGAGAATCGGATGAAAACAAAAGTGCCAAGCAGGAGTCAATAAATATCGCGCACAGAAGAATGCGTTATGTACGCATGCGCGTGGAGACAGCGGATCCGTTGGAGATCCGATTATACAGACCGACAGACAGTCAACCCTTTGACGGATTTGGCCCAAAATTTTATACGGACCTACATTCATGACGATAAAACTGTTTACCAAATTCTAGCCATCTAGCTATTCAAGTCTTTGAGTTATAGTGTTTGCATGACTTCAGACATACAGACAGACAGACTTCCTGTTGACGGATTTTGTCCAAAATTTGATAGAAACCTACAAATTATGTTTAAAGACCACATACCAAATGCCATCCCCGTAGCTCTAATAGTTTTCGAGTTATCGTGTTCACAGACAGACAGACACACAGACATAATTCCAAAATTGTGTTTTTCGGACTCAGGGAGGTCTAAAACGTGGAGATCCGTCAAAATCTCGAGTTCGAATTTTTTGACGATTACAATACTTTCTCTTTGTATACTTCGTATACGAGAAAGTAAAAAATTATCAGTCTGGCAAATCTAAGGACGATAATGACTTTTCTCCTCGTTTTAACACAAGAATGGTTTTCTGAAAACAAGAGGAAGATGGGGCTAGAGGAATATATTTTAAAATGGTCCCAGAAAATGGTGATTTTGCTTTAATTGCTTTAACACCATTAAATTCTAAACAGAAAACCCTTTATTATGTTGGAAAAATAATTAATCTATCATGAGAAGATGACGAACAGCTATATGAAATTGATTTTTATAGACAATCTAAACTGACTATAAGATTTTTTAAACCAGACGTAGAAGATAAAAGTTACATAAGCAGAAATAACATTGTGATGTGTCTTCGGAAACCAATGACAACTGTTTCCATTAAGAGGGTTAGATCGATGTTGCATTTCAGTGTTGACATTAATCATTATAATCGTCAATAGATGTATTCCTACGTGTCCAGTGAAAGTGTTCAATGTTAATCCTAAGTGGTCAGTGAAAAGACATTTAACACTTTTGTTAGTTTGTAGTGATATTTCACACGGGTTCAACCTGCCCCTCCTGGAGGTTCAAACTACCCCACCCAAAGAGGCACATTGATCTATTTCATATAATATTTTAAAAATTAGTTTTCTCTATTTTCCTGATGAAGTAATTAATTGTATTTCTGGTTTTCATTTACTGATATAATAAAGTTTTTTTAGAACATAAAATTTTTCATATTTTACATTAGCTTTGAATGCACATGCAATAATATTTTCAACCAGTTCAAAGTGTCCGACTCTCCCCTACTCACTATGATCCAGACGCCGTCCTTATATACTCTCTCCGACAGGCCGTGACGTCACATGGAGTTTTCTCGTATATTCAAGCGTATTCCCTTTCCTAATAGAAATATCGAGGAAAGGGTTGCATTTTCTGGAATCATCTATTTTTCGCCAAATTTGTCGCCAAGTCACCAAAATGGTCGCCAAGGTCAGGGGTCCCGAAACAGCCGCTGCCCGTCACTCCATGCTTAACCTTGTAAAACTCTCTTCCCAACCATAAGACTAACATTGCTGGGAAGCGACTTTCCATGTTCGTAACAATATTCTCCATAGATTAAAAATTGAGTTTTGGCTTCCTTAAATTTCCTATTGTGTTTCTGCGTTTTCGACTGACTGCTTCGTCTTTTAAATTAGTCTAATGCCCAGTTCTCTTATGTATTTTCTTTCATCCAGTATCATGACCAGAATCATATTTTTAATATGGGTAAAAAATGAATTGCATTCGTTTAACGCTCAATAGATTTAAGAAAGTTTCAGAAAGGTAGCGAGTTGTGTTGATTCCTTTGAACACGCGCTTTGGGCTCAGTGAACTATTTCCTGGTTTCACTCTACCAGTAGACCATTTCAAAAAGAGGCTCTTTTCACTTACTTAAACCACCAAGGATTTTGTATGCTTTTAACCACCTGGAATATGATAATTGGATATGATCGCGAATAGCCACAATTTCAATACATTTTGCTGCTTTTATGGCATCTTCAGTATTTGGAACTTATCATCGATCCTTACTAAGCGCTTTTTCATCAACATCGGGGTTAGGTCCGTTATTTCCGAGTTTTTCCATAAATCAGACTTTCAAGTAACATTTGGTGAGAAGGAAGAATATAATTACATGCAAAAAATTTAAGAGACATAACTACAGAGGGTGTTCGCAAATTTTTAGAACGATTTCGTTTTGCTCTAGGGAATATTCGTTTGCTTGGAAAACTCATTTTCAAAACAATTACATTTTTGAAGCTATAAAGATATAATTTATCATTTGCAACATAAAATTTTGTTTACCTGCAAAATGGCGCTTTTAAAGAAGCGATGGATGGAAGGCTACGTTTTTTTTTTCTTTCCAAAGAGAGTTATATTATTCATTTATTTAAAGACGCTGTGAAAACCATGGTTGTTTTCACATCTAAAACCACAATCGGTAATATTGTTAATAAGAAATGAAAAATTCGTCCAAGTTTGGTTTCAAGTGGTAAAATTGTTCCAAATACGTATCCAAGGAAAAAACGCAGTTCTTCGAATACTGCAAAGGCGAGATCTTTCATGTTAAAAGAAAATCCTCCAAGTCAAAGATTTATTGTAAAATGATTAAAATGCTCAGTATCAACTGTAAACAAAATTATTAACACTGTTTTGAATCCCCAAAAGGCAAAAAATACAATTTTCATCTTCTTTCTTTTCGTCATATCGCTGAACGCAGAACACGCCGCAGAATTCTTTATAAAAAGCATTTATCAGGACAAAAATGGAAAAAATGTCGTAAAAATAGATGAAGCTTGAGTCTATTTAAATGACTGTAAGAAAAAATTCATTTTATTATAATCAAAGAGGAGAAAAAAATCTTAAAACATGGTTCCAAGAATGTAAAGAAAGTTTTCTTAAGGAAATTATGATTGTTGCTGATTTTTCACATAATGGCAAAATAAAAATAAAGGGAGTGATTAAAAATGTTAAGATCGACTCCACATACTATCAGGAGCATATTTTATCTACAATCTTCAAAGATGAAATAACATCTCTTAATCCACAATGCCATCAATCAGTAGACCTGCACTAAAACAAAGCAAGCAGCCGCACATCACAGTCCATTGTTAATTTCCTGGCAAAAATAGAACAAGAAGTAGGTATTAAGACTATAATCTTCATTGATACTCCTGGTAAATAGTTCTGTATCGCCCATGAGGTTTTGATATTCTGGACTTTTAAAAACCGCATTATCCAAACGTCGACCTAAAACCGCTTCTAGACTTCAGGAAGATGTTCAAGAGAAATGGGACAAAATATCTCCTCCGATACCACAAAAAATAATTATTGTCATGGAAGTTTCGATGTAGAAAGATAGTTAAGAGTACAGGCTATGAAACTGAACATTTGAAACACAAAAAAATATGAGAGATAGTTCTTAAAATACCATAAAAATCATTCTAAAAATGTGCGAACACCCTCTGTATGTCTTAATAGCTAAAGTGTTTCCTTAAAGACCTATTATATTTGTTGTTGTTGTTGTTATTATTTTCTGCATTCTTGTCATTCGTTCTTAAGTAACAAATAATATTGTAATTTTGGAGCTTAGTTTTGCTTTGTGTTACAATAAACAAAGAAAATAAAGGAATTTGTTATATTCTTAGACATAAATAAGTTTTTTCCATACATATATATTGATCTGTTGCAATTCATTGACAAGAAGATGCATGAAGATTATGTTGAGAGTTGGGAACTAAAAATTACATATTGAGGTAATTTCACATATTTTTGTCAACCTTGGAGGGAACGTGCCACCGGAAATTATGGACCGATTTTGATAAAATAAACTTTATTACTCTTAAGAAGATCAGTACTTAGCAGCTAATGCTAAAATAAACAGATAAAGAGAATTTTTTTAAATATTTCAAAAACAATCGATTTTCGTCAATTTTTACGATTTTCAAGACCCATGCGTGAGCGGAAGATATCAATCAATTTTATTACTTTTTTTCCTCGTTTAATTTGTCACCCATTCGCAACTTTTCGGCGGTATAGAGACATGAAAAAAAAAATTTTTTTTCGGCCCACCCTTCTATACATTAGGGTGTAAAAGTAATCCGTGGACAGTTTTAAAGATGTCTGTTTATTTGTTGATATTTTTTAGACGATGACGGATAACAGAAACTGGCGGTTAAACGAGTGACGATTAATCGAAGTTTTATTGCATATGTTTGCAGGGTTCGTACGCGTCCTTACAAGTCCTTAAAAGTCCTTACTTTTACATTTAGTCCTTAAAAGTCCTTACAAATCCTTATTTTTATGCCCCATTTTTAAAAAGTCCTTGAAAGTCCTTACTTTTTACTCTGCCATTATTAAAAAATTTAAAATTTCACCGATTATCGTTTTTCGAATTCCTCCTTCTCGGCGGCTCTAATCTCGGTCGACGTGGCTCTCGCGGAATAGGGTGGGGGGACGACACTGCTCGCGTTCCACGAATCCATATCCATCGCATACACTTTGGGAGGAAATAAGGGAGGAGTTACAGATGGCCTTTATTGGTGCATGGTTCCATAGGAATGATTGTCAAAAGTGCTGCTACCATTTATAGAACAGTATCAAAATGATAAACCTTTACTTCCACTTTTTGCCAGTGATGTTTGTTAATGATTGCATTCAACATTTTCAAAATTTTGAAACCAGAGAATGAAAGAATTGAGAAACCTGAGACTTTATGCAAATTCAACTTCAGTGACCCAAACTTGTACAATGATAAAAGTTAAGTGTATTTAGGATTTGCTGCAGAGAAACTAATAAAAGAAAAGATAAAAAATAAGGAATTAGCAGAAAAGTATGTTTTCGCACTCAGACAGGATATTCGGAAAAACATCATAACAATGATAAAACATTTCATGCATAAATGTCCTGTGAATTACGCACTAGTAAGACCTGCGATTTGCATTGATCCAAGAGTAATGGCTGGATATCCCGAAAAAGCACAGGAAAAAATGAAAAAGGTATTGATTGTATTGTCACAAAATAAACATATTTTGAGAAAAGATTGCGACGAAATTTTGTTACTCTATGCAGATTTTCTGTTAAATATTGTAAGGCCAAATTCATTTGAATTTACTTCTTTCAATCCAAAGAGTGATTCCCTTGATAATTTTTTACAAACTTATTTTAGCAGTAATTATTATGAAAAAGTTTGGAAGATTATCAAAATGGTATTAATACTGTCACATGGATAATGAGGTTTTTCGGTGAACAAGGCCCTGGAAATAGAAAATTTAAAAGATGCTTCATATATTTTCCAGCGTGTAAATCGTGAATTTATTAAGCTGTCTGGGCTATTTATGACTTAAAAATTACTAAAGAAATAAGGACGGCTGCCACCTCAGCTAAAGCAAAATACATGCCGTATTTAGAAAGAGAAAGATCCAAAGAAAAGACAAACAAAACAACTGAAACGAAAAACTCTAGAGGAAGAAATAGATTTTTTAAAACAAAAGAAAATGTTCCTCCAAACTGACATGCACCAAACAAATGAGAAAGCAAATGATTTAGCTAATGAGGCTGAAAAGTCAAAAGACATAAATTTATTTATTCAAACGCATGAATTAAGAAAAACAATTTCTGAAAAAGAAATTAAAATAAATACCTTGGATGTAAAATTGAATGAAAAAAGCTTGGAATTAAAAGATATTTAATTTGATTACCAGTTTCATGGTTTTTTTCCATCAATTTATTAACTCATATTTTTAGGAGTTTTGTTGTGTCAAATTTGTAATGTATCTTCTATGTTTTATATTATAATTTATCATCTAATAGGTTGAATTTGCAAAAATGAGATTTTATTTAAAAATGCGTGCGACAATTCGTTAAGTTTATTCAATTTAGAGGTCCTTATTTTTTGTTTTTTTTAGTCCTTAAAAGTCCTTGATAGTCCTTGATTTTCTTTTAAGGAAATGTGTACGAACCCTGGTTTGCTTTCTTGCATATAATTGTTACACCACGTAGCCATCAACAGTTGGTTTGATATGTGATAACTGTAATCTGTATAACGTTATGAGCACTTCAACTTTTGCCCAGAAATACTAAAGAAGAAGAAAGGTTTTAGTGAATTCTCCTTGAAAATTAATTAAATAGTAAATCTTTTAATTATAAGCAGCCGGCGTAGCTAGAGGGGTGAAGAAGAAGCTGTGCGCCAAGTACGGCACTTCCAAAGAGTCGGAAAAATCAGACATGCAGGAAAACAGCTTTATAATTAAGAAGCGCAGCGGACTAACTCAATCAACGTATACATAAAAAAATAACGTAATTCGAATTTTTCAGCTTTTGTGAGTAAATTGCCGATATATAAAAAAATTTCTGCTGGTGCACGGGCGATTTGTCACTTCTGAACACTCTTAGTGCACCCTGTCCAAAGTTTTTTGTCGACTGGAGGTCTCCGCTGCTCCGCAGAGGCTTGCACTCCGTATTTTTCGTCTCGTCTCATTCACGGGCGATTTTGTAACCTATCTGTAGAGATCAAAGATGTTAACGACGATTCATGTTGATAATACGATGTTTTTTTCTGTCTTTTTTTAGGTATCCCCCAGTCGGGCGCAATAAAATTGCTAACACGATCGGACGCAACTCGTCTCTTTGATTAGAAATTAACTTTTTGGTTAGGCTTAAGGAAAAGCTTACCAAACTGAACTATTCGGTCATTCAAAGCTATATTTGCGTTTTTAAATAAATTTTTTTCATTTCCTTTTAATTTCAACTAAAAAAATGTCCAGGAATTCAGGAAATAGTTGACATTTGCTTTTCAGTAAGTTCCTCAGCAATGACAACTGTAGTCTTTGAGAGCCTAAAATAATTCGACATTTTTGAAACAATATATTGGAAATAACGATCAATATCATTGAATTAGTGGCTGGAACACAAGTATACGAACTTTTGAAGGTATATAAAAAGAAATATAGAGAAAAATTTGTGAAATCAAGAATACAAACGTAATCGGGCGCAACTCATCTACCAGATTAACCTGCTCCCCCCCACACATACATCAAAAGAGCTCTAGAGAAAAAAGCCACGATACCCCAGCGTGAGTAGTAGGGATCCAGGAAGCTATAGAGGTCCCACACTTTTCTTGATAAAATCAGCACTTAGGCACAAAAAATATAGGTGCCCACACTTATCGTGATCAATAGCGAATTTCTAAACCGTTAGGGATAGACATATAGTTCCAACTCAAAAAATGCTTTAAATGAA
>BGPR01021668.1:0-26217 GCA_013235015.1 Araneus ventricosus
GAAACCACATGTCCCAACCAGACGTAAAAAAATTTTAGAAATATTTGTTATTGGTTGCGAAAAATTCATTTGAATCTTCCTCTTTGAAATTTCAAAGAATTAAGACCAGGGAGGAGGGTGAGAATGGTGCGACCGCACTAGGCCCCGCATTTTCTAAAGGCCCCTCGCAGCTCACTAATTTTGCAAATTAAAAATGTCTTCTCTTTTTTACATAAATACGGATTAAAATAAAAAATAATAAAAAGTAGGAATATATCGTATATGTGCACATTTCAAATCTTCGGAAAGATAATTAAGAAGCAGAGGGAAATCTATAGACGGTGGAATTTTTTTGTCAGCGTCGAATTAAGAACGGGATGAATTAGTCCGAGAATCGCAGCTTCAACAGAAGAGTTGAAAACGAAATGTCGATATCAATGATCCTAGTAATTGGCCTGAAATTATAAATGATGAATTTAGAACGGCTGTCATATAAATTAGTGTGACATAAGTAAAAAAAACTACGTTTTTCCGAATGATAAAAATAGCAGAAGTTTTTCTGAAATTATTTAAGAAAATTAAAGAATGAGGAACAATAAAAACGAAGACGGGATGGTTACTCTCCTCAAATTACATAAATGCTACTCTTTCAAACACCACCAAAAATAATTCATAAATCAAATAATCTAATTAATTACCATTTTAACGTATTTCTTAAGTCCTTAATTTACCAATTAGTGCAGTGTAATAAATAGGAAAATGCAATGAATTATTATTTTGTTTTACGAAATTAGTTTCAAGGCCCCTGAAATCAACTTTGCACCAGGCCCCGCTTTTGTTCGGGCCGGCCCTGATTAAGACGATAACAGGGTTCCCACTCTTATTGAACAAAAAAAATTCAAGGACTTTCAAGGACTTTTTAAGAAAATTCAAGGATCTTTTACGGAAAATTCAAGGACCATAAAATTACATAGTGTAGAAATTGTACATAACTGAATTTTTCACTTGGAAAATTATAAAACGTGCCTATACACTTGATATTTCAGTTGTTCTGATTTTACAGGGATCAAACTACAAATTAAAATAATATAAAAAATAATAACAATAAAAATATATTATAAAAAATTTCAGAAAAACGACCATGATTTTTTTTCTATATTTGATGTCAATAGGATAAGAGACAGTGTAGAAGCAATAATGTATAACAATAGAATCTTAACTGAAAACTTGAAATATATTGAGATAAAATCAAAAATCGTATCTAATTTATCTTGAATATCCATAAGTCAATCTCAATTGAACACTAAAGAAATTCACAGTTAATAACTATTTTATGCTTTTTGGAACAGATCTTTTATAAATCTTTATATTATAGCTTTTAAGATCAAGCCTTGCCATTTTAATAATTCAATCACAATGTAACAATGATTCAAACAGAATAAAAATAAAATTTTTAAATCAAAATTAATTTTATTTTTGACCTTCTAAAGAGACAATAATCAAAAGTAGCTATCAATACATGATTGATTAAAATTTTAAACAGTTGAAATAGATAAAAATAAGTCACTGATATTTAACCCCCACCTAGATGTAAGTTTCAAGTCTAAGCAGCGAAATTAACTCTCCATACTGAAAGGTCCGAAGCGTAATGTGCAACCAACCTACGGTTCGAGAACGTCCCACTCTGTAAAAATTTCCACCTTGGGGGTAAGGGGTATTTCCTAGAACTGTTAGGGAAAGTTCGCTGTAATCCTCAAAACTGACCATTAGCATTTCAACCCCGAACCAATTTCTTTCAAATAAACCCCTCAAGATTGTCAGCCCTCATTGCGGTTTTTGCGGGGGGGGCGGGGCAGGGTGCTCAGAGAACTATTTTACTCTGCAGAGGGTGATAAGCAGAGAGGAGAAACACGAGTGCATTCCCGGAGAATTTTCGGTGACCTTCATATTTCACGTTGAGGAGAAAATGGGGGCGGAGATTATCGGCGGTCGCTTAAAAATTCAAGGACTTCCAAGGACCTCATCCTTTTTTCAATGACTTTCAAGGACCTAATTTCATCAAAATTTTTTTAAGGATTCTCAAGGACTTTCAAGGACCTCATCCTATTTTTCAATGACTTTCAAGGACCTAATTTCATCAAAATTTTTTTAAGGATTCTCAAGGACTTTCAAGGACCGTAGGAACCTGGATAAGTTTTGTCTCGACGAGTTGCATGCACATAGGTCTGTTTGAGTTATACAGCGTGTCCGCTCTTAACGTGCACAATAGCTAATTTCTAAACCGTTAGGGACTGACATATAGTTCCAACTGAAAAATGCTTTAAATGAAGGGAAAAATTATAATATATGCGTTTTGAGTGAATAAATATATTCCTGAAAAAGTGACGAATTTAACTTTTTATACGGTCCCCCGGTCCTATCAGTCATATTTAGTAAAGGTTTTTTGACACTCTAATATATTAAACAAAAAAAAGTCCAATTCTTCTGCGTTATGGAACTTTGAACATCGCTGACTTAGACCATTTTACACCATTTCAAAGCCGTCTTGAAGACGATCCACCAATCAATACACAGTACTTGCTCGATGAGGCCGCGATTGGTTAAAAATCATGAAATTCAAAGCTCCATAACAGGCTCTGTTTAATGGGTCTATTCTGGTACCCCCGGTTGGGTTGGGAGACGTCACTTTTCCCGTTGTTAACGTGCGGAAAAAGTGACGTCTGCAAACCCAACCGTGGGTACCAGAATAGACCCGTAAGTCGCAGAAGAGTGGGACTTTTTTTTGTTTAAAATATTAGAGTGTCAAAAAACTTTTACTAAATATGACTGTTAGGACCGGAGGAGCGTATAAGAAGTTAGAATTCGTAACTTTTTCAGGAATATATTTATTCACTCAAAACACAAATATTATAATTTCTCCCTTCATTTAAAGCATTTTTTCAATTGGAACTATATGTCTATCCCTAACGGTTTAGAAATTAGCTATTGTGAACGTTAAGTGCGGACACGCTGTATATGCAGTTTGCTTTATCCCATGACATCATAAAACGAATTAACTCGGATTATGACTTTAAGCCTGTGTTCGCCATAAAATCTAATAGATACTCATAAATTAGCTGATTTTAAGGCATTATAATTTGAATTTGTCTTAGAGAATACTCATGAGGAGAAATAATTGTACTTATAAATGAGAAATTATCAAAACCGACTGAGCATATGTGTAGGCGGGAAGAAGGGGTGAGTGGGTTAAATGCGATATGCGAGGAAAACGTGTTTAAAGTTCGTCAGTTTCATGCCAGTTTTGACAACTCCATGAGAAAAAGCAGGTTTTAAACGTTTAACACATTCACTGCCACTGACACACTGGCGTGGGCAGAGCTTAGTATCTAATTAGATGACCCCTTCTCTATCGTAGTTAACCCATTACAGCCGCTTGGCAAGAAAACTTGCCACTAGACTTTTTATTTTTTCCCGCTACTCATAGAGGACGCTGGGGGCTCCATTTGGTTGTTTTATCTTCCCAAGAATGTAACAATTAAAATAATGTGCCATTTTAGTTCCTGCCACTTTGCTTTCTAGAAGAAAAGGTGACTTCAATTTATGTTTTCTTTCGAATTTTATTATGCCTCGCACAGCATCTGGAAATAGGTAAGGAAAATATCCTTTAATTGCTTCTTATAAATTTTTTTTCTGTTTTATCGCAACTATAAGAGTCTGTTTTTGATGTATGACTGCTAGTAAAGCATCTAAATAAACTTTCTATATGGATGTTACGTTGATTTTTTTCGTTGGTAAGCAATCTTGCCAACCGTCTAATGTATGAAGTTTTCAGACATCGATGCATTAGTTGCGATGCGTTTTTTGATGCATAAGTCGATAATGACAATGCATCAATGGCAATATGATTATTATTACATTCTTAGGCATAGTGCTAAAAATTGGTTTCGATTTATTATTTTTTAAGAAAGGGGTCTTTGCGGCGTTTATATAAGTATTGTGTAAGCAGATTTAGGTGGTAGAGGAAGGTGTCAATTCTGTTTTTGCTAACAAAGTGAAAGTATGGAGACACCAGGCAAAATTCTTACGCAAGATGAGACTATAATATAAGCATTAAATTTAAGAAGCTATAAAATGTCTAAAAACGCAGGTCTTTTTTTAGGGGGGAGGTATTCTGCTTTTTTTAAATTTATCTTATAAAGAAAAAAATATTAGGGTTTTTGGAAATTTATGCAAATAACTGCTATCTATTTCAATAATAGAAATATTTTTATTTATATATTATTGGATTAAAACAATTTATAAAAGGTAAACCAATAAGGTTTGGTTTCAAGCTATGGACTCTTGCATCTTCAGAAGGATATTTATTTCATGCTGAGCCTTATAGTGGTTCTACAACAAAATTGCCTCAGACCGGTTTAGGTCGAGGTCCCGATGTTGTTCTAGGTCTTATGAATAAAGTACATGCTCATGAAGGCAATCATGTAGTGATGTACAACCTCTTCCCTTCCATTCCACTGTTGAATGAACTGTCCAAAAAAGGTTTTGCCGGAACAGGAACAATCCGAGAAAATCGGCTGGAAAACGCTTCACTTCGACCAAAGAAAAGCATGAAGAAAACTTTCAGAAGAACATTTGAATATGCTTGCAGTGAAGATTTAGTCATCGTAAAATGGAACGATAACACAACAGTATCAATAGCAACAAACAAAGTCAAAAGCTTCTTCTTGTGTAATGACTGAGAGGTGGAGTAGTGCTCAGAAAAAAAAGATACAAGTTCCAATGCCCCAACCACTGAAAACATATAATGTGCACATGGACGGGGTCGATTTATTTGATCAGTTTGTTTCTCGATATAGAATTAGGATTTGTTCAAAAATATGGTGGTGGCCCCTGTTTTCATGGGGAATTGGAGCAGCTCTTGTAAATAGATGGAGATTGTATCGAGCTTTGGGACATGATATTTCATTGCTTCAGTTTACTCATGAGTGCTCTCAGGAGATATTAGGAAAGTTTGGCATACCTTCCATTGGTCCTGGAAGATCATTAGTGTTGCAAAAGAATACATTTAACCAACAAAGTTATGACAGAAAAGATCACTGGTTGTATAAATCCGACAAACAGTTTGGAAGATGCAAAAATTGTGGAAGAAGATCGATCTACCGATGTGAAAAATGCCAAGTGCCTCTTCATCCTGAGTGCCACAAAACGTACCATATTGTATCATAGGTTAGATTATTTACATTTACATTTTTTCGAACATTTATGTCTGTTCATTGTCTTTTTTATTTTTTAATATATATTTCATTGTCTATTATTGTTTTATTTTAGATTAAATAACATAATGTTATATTTTAATTTTTTCGCCTTTTTTGTGCTCTCTATAGCCTATTGGCAAGAAAACTTGCCAACCAAAAAATCATATAAATAACGTTTTGAAAAATCTTAAAATCTCATAGTATATTCTAACTGACCTAACTAAACAAGTTATGGAACAAAAAGCTATATTTTTAAAGTATTTAAAAGTCGGCTTTAATGGGTTAAGAGATGGCAAAGAAGGGGGTATCTAACTAGGTAGATGGTTCGAATCTCTGGCATGAATAGTGGCAGCGAATGTGTTAACACTTTATTCGCCACGACTCGCATCTGAAATTCGAACCATTTATTTAATTAGATGACTCTTTCTCTGCTATCTCTTAACTGAAGTAGAGGTAGATCTGATTAGATAGTAGGTATAAATTGCTTCTGATGGCCGTATGTCAGGTAAACCTGGAGTTTAGGTTGCGTACTATTTTCTCGCCAAGTTTCTTTAGCGCAATTTTATTTGCCGTCGCCAAACACCGTTTAGGATGCGGAGTGAGTTTTTTATAGGTCTCCTGCGTATTCGATGCCTACGACATCTCAAAACGAGAGATTGAGCACGCAATGCCTTCGGCATTGTAATTGTGCACCGAGCAAATTTTTTTAACTTAAAAAAAAACACATCAGCGACTTCGCTTTCAGCAAATCATAACCCGTAAAAATTCGCACTCGTAGCTTCGCTTTTTCATTGAGAAACGAAACACACAGGGAAAGCACGAACACAAGAAAAACACGACGTCGGAAAACGATGAAACGTAGAACCATTGTTTCCAGGAAAAAATTCCTTGTTCGATATTTGGAAGCCATAATCAGCAACACAGAGAAAGAGAATTAGCAAACTCGATGAACGAAAATCTTTAGAAGAAAAGCGAACGGTTATTGAAAAAATCGTTTGGTAAATGACCAAAAAATTCCAAACGAAGTATTATTGAAATTCGTACGCCGACCAATCAAATAGAAGAGAGCAGACAGTGGACCAATGGAAATGAGGCGAAATTAAGAAATCCGCCGTAGACCGGTAAACAAATCACTGACGGCGCATGCGTAAACGACGCCGAAGAAATTTTCAACTTGCATCCAAAACAAATGTTCTGGCACTCTATCTATCTTGGCGACAAACAATTGGCGAGCTTAAGGGAAACGAAGCGAGTACGCACCCTAAACTCCAGGTTAACCAACCTTTCTTCCCAGCCAATACTTTTTTTACAAACGACTGTATACTTTATAATCCTCTATAGGGATGAAAAAATTTTGTTCATGACTTACGGCCTTATTCACCATCCATGGTTAAACCATGATCAGCGGTTAAATGATGGTTCTGCTATGATAATGCGAAAGCTGACCGAAATGTGTCGCCAAATGTATACCCTGGGGTTGCTATTTTGGCATGATATCTCAATTTCTCTGTTGTTGGCGATTTTTAAAATTACTCTCAGCCTTCGAGCCAAACGAGTATCTCGCCAGTTAGGGTTATACATCCAGTCGATCATTTCGGTCAGCATTCGCTTGTTCGTGCAAATTCCCTTTTAACCGCTGATCATAGTTTAACCACGGATGGTGAATAAGGCCGTTAGTGCCATGTCCATATGAAAGAGGAGGCATAGAAACTGTCAGAAACATAAAACTTATTTTTGGACCGCTAACCTCTTTTTCCCCAGCCTATAACTCATCGCAGAAGAGATTTTATATCAAATTAAATAAAGATCGGATAATTAAATGAAGATGACGGTTCTTTTTCTCTTGGGATGAGATTGCACTTCGTGTTTGCTTTAACCTTTATAGGTATTTTATTCTTTACAAATTCGTGGAATTTGACGTGGATGAATGCGATTTATTAATGCGAGTCTGTATGAAAATTAAGCATTCAAAAATAAGAGATTGTTTAAGGTGATGCAACTGCAAATGAATCAAGAATGAATTTTAAAACATTATTTGTCTGCGATAAGTTCTGTAGAGGGCTATTTTCTTTTGTGAAAAATCCCTCCTTATGATTTAAATCACCTAAAATATCGTGTACATAATAATCAGCGAATGCATTAATATTTAAAATATAGAAATGAAAAAACTTTGTTTAGTTCAGAAATTCGTGCACTGAAACGTCTAAAAAGCATTTTGAATAAAATGCTAGGAATTGCATACTGTGCTATTTCCCGCTTGTAATTTCTAACATAAGAGACTTGCGGCCTACGTATTTATTTATATCATACCAGACATAATGACAGCGAAAGGCTTTCCACGATTTAATCTGTCAAATACTATACATCTCTATCAAGAAAAATCTATGTAAATCTTTTTAACATTTTCTACGATACAAAATGAACTGAAGGCGATTATAACAGATTTTTCAAAACAGACAGTACGCTACATTGATTAACGTTTTAGCTCACAGAAGTGTCAAAAAATTATTTTATTGCAGAAATTACTTTTATACATTCAATAATTTTTCGCTTGAAGCATCTAATTCGCCAATCACAATAAAGCAACATTTTCCAAGAAGTATGAAAGTTTAAGCGTTAAAATGACAAACATAGTTCATACAAATCAAGGTTTTCAGGGTTCGTATCTTACAGAAGTGCTAAGAATTATTCTATTTCTTTATATAAATTACTTTTATAAATTGAATAATTTTTTCTTTGAAGCATTTAATTCGCTAATCACAATTAAGCAAAATTTTGCTTGAAAAATGAATGTTTAAGTGCTGAAACGACAAAAACTTAGTTCACACAAAGCAAAGTATTCAAATTTTATTTCACATTAATAATTAGTGTCTGTACATACAATAGTTAATTAACGATTCACAGTGTTCATACAAAACAATTCGATAAAATTATATTATACTTAAAAAATTGTATGTACATTAGCAAAAATCAGTTCACTGCGTCAGTATACAAGATGTACCAGTTATATTAATTTTAAAATTATTAAATCACAGAATCACAAAAACTCACTAGAATTTTTAAAAATACGAACATTAAAAGCAAGTATGCCAATTTTCCTTCAACAAAGTGCTGCAAACCAATATAGTAAGTTCCAGCTACAAAAAAGTGTCATAAAATTTATTCAACTTCGAAAATTGTGGGTAAATACGTAGGTAAACACGGGTCCATTGCCATCAGTACCCAAGATAAACGAGTTAAGGTAATTTCAAGATCATTAATCACAGAGTTAAAAAACTCATTAGAACTTCTTCGTTTAAAAATACAAACGTTAAAAGTAAGTACGCCCATTTTCCTTCAGAAAAGTGATGCAAGCCAGTATAGTACGTTCCAGCTACAAAAAAGTGGATGAACACATTGTGAGTTGCACACGAACGAAGCACATCCCAGTACGGTATTGACAAAATAACTGCAATCCAAAGTAGAGCTCCTCCAGTCTTTTTGAAGTCGAAAGTACGAAAATCAAACCGACCCACAATGAAATGAAGATATGCTATGAGTATGCAATCAACAAAACATTCAAAACCTTTTAAGTTTAAAGTAATTATTACTAATGTAGTCATGTCGAACCAGATGATCCAAACACGGAGCATCGAGATAAATATATATGAAATAGTTAGAAACGATGCTCCATCAAGTTTTCTTAGAATAAAACTTTTATAAAATGCAGCAAAAGCGTAAGCATGGTACATTAAAGATTCCAAGTTTTCTTTATGAAAAATGTAAAGGCAAAAATAGCATTTCATAATACAAATCTGGTAATACAGCTTTGGAGAGTTAGGAGATACATTGAAAAAGGGAGCGATTTCAATGTTTCGAATTGATTCCAATATAGTGTCCATTCTAGGAAAGTGATCACGTAGATATAAAATGCTTACTAAATTTCTAACGATATTGAATAAATGGATATGCTTGAGATCAGAACTGCTTGTTTACAGAAGGTAACATCTACGAATATGCATCAACAGGGCACGCACAGACAAAACTCCTTGTAAACCACCTGTCTACTTACATTTGAGTAAATTTTTTTCTTGCCAATAAATGAGACTCTTTTTATGGGCAATCACTAATCGCAGTAGGAAGCCATGTGACGTCAACAAACTCTCGTCACCAGTCGACAATATAAAGTCAAAAACATATGCATGCGCGGAGCTACGGGAATTGGACAAAAATTTGCCGTCTCTCTTAGTTTTTCCCTTTCTGCGCATGGATGGATCCTAGACTTCCGATTATCAGCGGTGACGAGATTTCGTTGGAGTCACATAAACTCCTATTACAGTTAGTGATTGTTCCAGTGCAAACGTTGTTTGACACTTACGGCTTTATTCACCATCCATGGTGAAACCATGATCAGCGGTTAAATGATGGCTCTGCTGTAATAATGCGAAAGGTGACCGAAATGCATTTCCAAATGTATACTTTATTGGGTTGCTGTATTGGCATGGTATCTCAATTTCTCTGCTGTTGGCGATTTTTAAAATTACCCTCAGCCTTCGAGCCAAATGAGTTTCTCGCCAACTCGCCAGTTAGGGGATACATCCAGCCGATCATTTCGGTCAGCGTTCGCTTGTTCGTGTAAGGGCCGTAGCACACTAGCTTATATTTCGTCACCAAGGGCGAGCGAAACCGCTTCTCGGGCGTTTGAACCGGTTTTATTAGCCCTCAAAGCGAACATGGGAGCTTTCGAACAGAACTAAAAACATCCATGCACGTTCATGGGCGTGAATAACTGAACCAATCAGGTTCGACTCGCCAGTGACATCACTGAAAACTTAGGCGCGATTTTCGGGATACACAGAAGCCATTTCGTACCGTGTTCACGCCATGGATGCTAGAAAATATGTTTGGACCGCAGAAAAAGAGTCGGCTTTAATTGATTTTATTCAATAAAGGCCGGCTCTCTGGAATCCAGTAAATTGCAATTATGCAAAAAAAAAAAAAAAAACTTTTAAAAAGTTATGCTACGAAAGCGTTTGTGAAGAAATGGCGAAAAGATGGCCTGAAGACGCCGATGCGTAGTAATAATATGCAATTTTTTTTATTTTAATTTTTTATTGAAATAAGGTAGATGCTCCAGTTTTTGCCACATTAAGAGAAAATTAGAATTTTCACAGTGAATGACTGGCTCAAGTTTTTTAAGTATTCTTTAGTAACTTTTATTGCCTGTTAATTAAAAAATCTTTCTCTGGAAAAATATTATATTTTGAGTTATGAATTTTTAAATAATATATCTTAATTTGCACCAGTTTTGGCCACATAAATATAATATATAACAGGCATTTTACTTAATATTAAGCAGAAATAAAGCATTTTCATGCAGTATGTATTTTATTACATTTTCCTTCTTTATAGCAAGTTTTTCATTGCATATAAAATAACTGATTATCAAATTTGGTGTCAAAGTTTTACATTATTTGTTTGATATTTTTTCTTGTTTATATTTTCAAAACATTCAGTAAATTTCTAATTCTTATATTATAGCTACATTCAGCAAAAATTAAATAGTATGATTTTTGGGACAAATTAATGCACCTATTAATTTGTATCTCTGGTTATTATACATAAATTAAGTCTTAAACGATATAAAATTTATTAAAAAAGAGGCTAGTACTATCCCATAAAAGCATTTCCATAGATAACCAATCTTTTGTAAATGTTCCAGAAGGTACATTTTCACAAAAAAAACATGAGTTTCAGTGACACAGAAATTTTTTGGTGTGTAGTTTGCCAAGTTTAATATTCATTAATCTTGCATTATAAGTATGCATTGAAGCCATGAATAAACAAATATGATGCATTCTATGTTTTATGCTATTCAAAAATGTACTACATTTAACTATTTTTTTTAATTTATTTTTTTGCTCTGGACCATTGTACTCTACAATGGTCCACTTGTTACTTAAAAATAAATATTAAAAAAAGTATAGATAATTAATAAATTTAGAGTGTATTATAAATCTTAATATGTAGAGAATATGTATTCATTTTTTTCAAGACAAAAACAAAAATAACTTGCATAAAAATTTATTGTTTTTAAAGGACTGAATTTATATGCAAATACTCAAAGCATCCCTTTAGGAAATAAAAATAAAAACCCTCTTAAACCCTAAAGATAATTAATTTTAGAATTAATAGTTATTTCTGACAGTGTGACGATGAAAGATTGCAACACTTGCGAGTACTTGATACATGCTTATGCATTTAATTTTCTTGCAAGTTTCATGTTAAGGAAAAATGACCTAATCATATTGTTAATTACTAAAAAAGAGTTTGTTTAAGGTGTAGGAATGCATCTTATTGGTTAATATCAAATTAGTGGCTAATTTGCTTGAGAAATGGATGCATTCTGTCCAAAACTGGTACAGTTTTTAAAAAATGGAGCATCTACCCTTTTATGTTTTTATTTACTATGCATACATTTCTTTAGGGATTTTTTTTTTTTTTGCCATTTTAACTATGTTGAATAAATTATATAAATAAAGCTGAAACACCAGTTTTTTAGTATGCTGTAGAAATCAAAACGATTGAAAATATTTTCTTGGAATTTGTTCGCAAATTCTATGTGTCGTCTGCACATTCACTATGATTAATTCTTGCATTTGATAATTACAGAGAGAATTACATCATCACCATTAAAGCTGTCTCAGCGTAAACCAAAGTATTGGTATCCATGGCAGACAAACGCAACAGCAACAAACGACAAGTACGAAGTCCAACGCGGAAATGAAAGGACAGCGAAAATATAAACGACCCAAAAAAAAAACTATTTCCATCGCCTAAAAGGCAATTACACATTGCAACTGTCATCCCTTTTTTTGGGGTTGTCAGATCGTAAAGAAGGGGCGTCAAACCCCCTTCAGTCAAGGACACATTGAAGGAGAAACCGTCCATCGAATACTTGCTCTCCCTTGGTGACGAAATGCTGACAAGTGTGCTATCGCCTTAAATTCCCTTTTAACCGCTGATCAGGATTTAACCATGGATGGTGAATAAGGCCGTTAGTTACTCAAACAGTTTTTGATAGCAGCTTTGTGTGATACTACATTTTGGGCTCTTTCTGATGTCCCACTGGAGTAAGCACCAATATATTTCTGATGGCTCATTTGATTGAGCATACTGTATAAGCATAGAAACTCTAAACATGGTTTGCTTCCATTACTGACGCACTAGAGCTATAGTAATGCATTCATACATCACCTGCTGCTAGGGAAACATCCAACGCTTTGTGCAGTTTGCAATTGTTCAGTAGCAGTTTTACTCATCCTTTCTGAGTGTCACATACTTTCTGAGATCCTTGCTTAACAGCGTCAAACATTTGTGCAATTGTCGCATCCTAATTTGAGTGATTTGATATCCAAAGGTCCTCATCTTAAACTTTTTTTTAAATATAGGATTTTCTAATCATATTAACATTTTTTAGTTCTGCCATCGGGCATTTGGCTTTTTTGTATCATGCTCTTATCAATGGTATATTTTTTTTTTCTCTTTAAAACATTTTTACATTTTTGGCACTTGGATTTCGTTTAGAATTTTATATTTAGTTTTTTAACATGCTTTATTAATGTTTAATATCATGAGTTTGGCGCAGCATAGCCTGAGGTGGCTTTTGCGACAAAAATCTCAATCAAACCCAATCTAGTCCAGTAATTCTGAACATGTAATAGAATGCTGTTGTCCGATACTGTTTCAACCGCCATCCACTCTGAATTAATCAAAAAATCGTAATTCGAAAATTTTACTCTTTAGTTTTCACCACATATATGATTATTAGGTGAGTATATATACAGGGTGTCCAACAAAGGACTCCCTCATTTTAAAATTAAATAACTCGGCAACGGAGATCGATAGAAGAACGAAACCAGTGATATGCTTAGTCTGAAAGGCGTAAAAATCTGATACAAAAGTTTCAAAATTAGTTATAAATGTTGCCGACAGGTGGCGCTGCAGGATGTAATAGCTATTCAGAATCCGATAAGAAATCTATAAACTGTCCTTGGCAAACACGAAAAATACCTAATTTGAATCGATTGTGATGTGATTGCAACGATTACTTGCAAATGACAGTTTATAGCTTTCTTCTCGAAATCTGAACTATGATTACAACGTACAGCGCCACCTGTCGGCAACATTTATAACTAATTTTGAAACTTTTGTATCAGATTTTTACGGCTTTCAGACTAAGCATATCACTGGTTTCGTTCTTCTATCGATCTCCGTTGCCGAGTTATTTAATTTTAAAATGAGGGAGTCCTTTGTTGGACACCCTGTATATATATATATATATATATATATATATATATATATATATACAGGGATTCCCAACCTTTATTTCTTCGTTTACCCCTTGATTAATCTTTATATTTTCGAGTTCCTTCTACTGTCATAACCTCCTCCCCCATACACCAACCATCCGTATATAGAAAGAAGCTTTTATCAATAATGTTAAGGGCTTAGGTTAGCTTAAAGAGTCAAATGACTCGAATTGATAACATTTCCAAGACTGATTTTTTAAAATATATTTTTTTGCATTTTTACTATATTATTAGTTCAAAAACAAAGCAAATTAAATTAGTATTGCAATAATTTAGCATTGACTTATAAGGATAGCAAAAACTTACATTCCACAATAATCAACTGCTCAGGTGGTATAGTTATTAAATAGATTATCTTGAGGAAACAAAATTCTGTAACTTTTTTAATTCCTTATGTTTTCTTGTTCCCGCCATTACCAACTTTGATTTCACGTACCCCAACTAATTCTTCGAGTACCCCCAGGAGTACCACATGTTGGGAACCACTGTACTAGAGAATCCAAGACGATCAGACAGATGTTATAATGGTAGTAGCTGTTTATTTTTCTTCAATTTTAGTGCATGCTTTTAAGTTTTAATGAGTCAGATTTTCGTTTTTTCTTTTGTGTACCACTGTTTAATGATGGCGATTAAAAGAAAAGATTTGTTTATAATAAAAACACCCCCAAAAATTAAGTTCTTATGAAAGCGGCCTTGACATACGATGAACAAAAGAAAGCATCAAATACGGACATGATTCATTTTTACTAAAATTTCCATAAAAAACAATTTCCTTATATATTAATTTAGAGTGAAATTTTACTTATGATTAAAGATCTTAATCATTAGATTAGTGGTTACTTAACTTCTCTTTTAATCTTAAAATGCAAAATAAAATAGATGTTAAGTTTAATGCATGATGCAGGATGTCTTACTAAAAGAGTTCTCTGACATCCCACACATAAAATCGTATTTTATATCAGATAACTGAGCAGATCTAAACTCTACAGGCCAAATGCCCTGCTTATAAAGTCGTCTGTGATCGGAGGATCGCGGGTTCGAGATCAGATCTACCGAGGTTTAATTTAGTTAAGTTATATTAACGTCCGTTTTGAAGCAACACGAGGGGTATTTTGGGACTGACCTCGAAATTATGAGCATCGGTCAGATTACGAGAATGACACCTGAGCTGGCAACCCTTCTCCAAACCTCTGCAAACTTCATCGCCACACCAACATAAGGACGTGTGGTCCTACGTTTGATTTAATGAGCAACAGGCCAATACGTGACGGATCTTCAGTGGAATCGGGTTTCGAACCTGGGGCCATCCGACCCCGAAGTCAATATCAGATTCTACCGAAGATCCATCATATATGTAGGCTTTGTTCATGTGAAACGCGAAATTCATGGTTGAACCCTTCCACACATTTGGAGCGCGTCACACCAGACCGTTCCAGTTTTTGGTCCCTCTATTTAGGTAGGACATTCATGGAGGCTCTATGCAATCCAAAAAATGGCCACTTAAATATCCTTGAGCTACTATGCCTACTCCACCTCCCGCATTCAAAACGCCCCTCGCCCCGCTTTCCTGAGAGAGTTTCACTCCCCCATTTTGTGGTTTCTTCTTTTGTGAGAGAGGTTGGCTCTTCCTTACCCACCATCGTATTTCAGTTTTATGGGCCACAGTGGAGAATGGAAAATGGGACCGGAACAGTACAACTATAAATAATCGCCATTGACACACTGATCCCAGCGCGTAGGAAGGGGGTGGATGGCTTCAGTGCAGAAACTCCTGGATTTCTGATGGATCCAGTTTTCCACGGTGTCCTGCACTTCCTTGTCACAGTTGAACCTCTGACCTTTCCGAGATTTTTTAAGGGGCCTAAGATATGGGAGTCACATGGGGAGATATCGGGGCTGTAAGGAGGATGTTGTAGGACATCCCATCGAATTTTTTTGGAGGAGATCGAGGGTGGCCTTTTCCTAGCGTTGCCCTGGAGAAGCACTATCCCATTCGAAAGCCGGGCAGAATGGACTTTTTTCGGATGAGGGAAGCCGGAATGTCACCACTCCATGTTCATTCGTTTGGAGGCAGGGTCGGAGTGGTGACACCAAGTTTCATCACATGCCACAATCTTAGCAACGTAATCCGTTCCTTGCTAAGCGTATCTCAACAGATGCGTCAGGCAAACACCCATTCTCGCCGTCTTCTGATTCTCTGACAGTTGCTTGGACACCTATTGTGCACAAACTTTGCCAAAACCAAGCTTTTTGTGGGTTATGTGATGCACAGTTCCTTTGCTTATCGACAGTTCAACAGCAATATCACGTGTGGTGATCCGCCGATTCTGCCGTATGAGTTCATCCTCAGCCGAAATCATGGCACTGTTGATCTCAACGTGCGCCTGCCCACGATGTGGCAAGTCCTTGATGTTTACGCGTCCTTCCTGATAACGCTGACACCACCGGAATATGATGCACCGTGCGATACACTGCCCTCCGTAAACCCCTTTCATCCTGCGATAAATTTGTGAAACATGCTCCCCTTCTGCACGAAGAAATTGGATAACTGCTCTTTGTGCTGATCTAGAGGAATCCATGATGCAACGAACTGCGCAAACAACTCTCCAGAAATGAGGATATTGATGCGAAGTCGTTAAATACGCAGGTGCAAATGGGATTCCCACCACGCCATCTATCGGCTAGCACGTTAACTCGCTGGGATTTGATACAACGCCGGTACAGCTAATGTCTCCTTCTCATTTGGGCACACCTTATGTGTATTGTGGGGTTCGTACGTTGGTTTCAAATGAAGAATCTGGGTTTCAAGATAAATCCTTTATTGAAGCCTCCTTGAATATTATGCAATTTTCCAATCAATGGTTTTCCGTTCTCCTCAGTGAGAAACACAACACCAAAAAGTCTATCACGCAGAGCAGCCGACATACCACCTCTTCCCTTCTCTCCCGAAATCCTTCTCTCTCTCTCTCCTTGCTGTGCCCGTCAGCCCCCAAAGTTCACAGGCACCCCTTGGTTCAATGCCCCCAAGTAATGCCCTCTAGCGGCCTTGAAAGAGATGTCGCCAAGCGCTCTGCACGATAACTTAAACGATCCGGAGCCCCGAAGTACTAGATGTATGTTCCACATCTCCTAAACCACTGGACTGCTTTCAACCAAATTTCGCACACTTTTTATATAAGACAAGAGAAAGGTCACTCACAACTTTTCAAACCCCAAAAGTTATTT
Source organism: Araneus ventricosus (assembly GCA_013235015.1). Taxonomy (NCBI): domain Eukaryota; kingdom Metazoa; phylum Arthropoda; class Arachnida; order Araneae; family Araneidae; genus Araneus; species Araneus ventricosus. Next base: position 16,811 of record BGPR01021668.1, read on the forward strand.
AAAATCTCAGTTAATTAAAAATTACGCAATGCGTTTTTCAAAGATATCTTTGGAAAATATTATCTTACGAAACTCTTTTTTTCATCATATTAAATTTCAAAAAATTAGCTTTTCAGTGACAAAAATTTCATTTCCATACAATTTGTTTCTCTGATTTTAATAATTTTTTCAAAATTAATTTTAAACAGAATTCGTAACAATATTCTTTATTGTATTATATAGATGAAGAACAAGAATAATACGAAGAACATTACCAGAACCAGAAAACATTAACAGAATTCTGGACGAATGCTAAAAGAAAATTTTAAAAGTATACGATTAACAATTTATACCAGGACCAACTATTTATTTGATTTATTTTCATGCTTTAAATTAATGAATAATTAACTACTTAATTTAATTGTTTCAAAATATTTATTAAAACTTTTCTTTTACTTTAGTAATTGTTAACAAAATTTGAAGTACCTATATAAAAAATAATAATGTATGGAGAAAATCAGCTATTGGCTGTTTTTAAAAATTGTCTGGTTCAATTGATATTCTCATTTTAATTAAAGACGTTTCAGATCAGAAAAGGAATTTGTGTATTATAATTTTTATGTAATAGTACTTTTTATATTAGAAATATTAGGCATGAAAGCATATTAATCTGGAGCAAAGCCGGGTATATCGGCTTGTTTACCGTATAGAAAGTGGAAGTAAATGCGGCTGATGGGAGCTTCTCAACAAGGTGCCACATGCATGGATTCAAATGCACTCAAAGTTGGACGAGGGAGGGGCAGAATCACTTTTCAGCTCATAAGTTCTAAGTAATTCTTGCTGTCAAAAAACTTTCAATAAAAAAGTAGTTTGCTATGATAAGGTGATAATTCCCCTAATTGAAATTTTCTTTTTATCTTCAATCGTAACGGAGCTATGGGGAAGAGATAAATTGGGGGTGGAAAATTGAATATCGCTTTTCAGCTCATAACTTCTAAGCAATTCCAGCTGACAAAAAGCAATTAATATAAAAGTTGTTCGTTATGATAAGGTGATAATTAGCCTAATTGAATTTTTTTCTATCTTTAGACGTAACAGAGCTACAGGGAAATGATAAGTGGGGGAGGGGATTGAAAATGGATTTTTAGATCATAACTTCTAAGCAATTGTAGCTATAAAAAAAAGTTTCAATTCAAAAGTTGTTTGTTATGATGAGGCAATAGTTCTCCTAATTTGAATTTTCTTTCTATCTTTAATCGTAAGGGAATTATGGGGAAATGAAATTTTCAATTCCCCAAAATTTCCACCCCTTTGAGCTGGATAGCTCATCTGCGAACACGGACCAGATTTTCCCCGCCCTTACAAAATATCCCTCGCCAGTTAAAATCTAATCAAAATCACTCTAGTTATCGTGTTTACAATGTAACATGGCAAAAACGTTGTACATTACATCTCTACTAATAATAATAGGGAAAAGAACATTTCGCCCTCTATTCTCATAAGGATTAGAGCTGGAAGAATGAAAGAAGGTGGAAGAGACTGCAAATGACGAGAGCTTTCCAACAAGGGGTAATATGCGTAGGTTAAAAAGTAATTTAAGTTAGAGCGAGGGAGGGAAAATCACTTTTCAGATCATAACTTCTAAGCATGTGCAGCTATCGAAAAAGTTTAAATGCAAAAATTGTTTATTATGATACGCAGATAACTAGCATTATTTGAATTTTCTTTCTATTTTCAATTGTAAAGGAATTATGGGAAAATGAAAATTTCCACCCCCTTTGAGCTGGATAGCCCATCTACGAACTCGACCGAGATTTTTACTATCCTTACAACATATCCCAAGCTGGTTAAAATGAAATCAAAATTACTCCCGTTATCGTGTTCGCAATACAACATGGGAAAATGCGCTATACATATATATAAACTTTTGAACGAAGGGTGGTTTGGGGTTCTAGGGGTCATGATCGGTGAAGATCTGCAGAAATTTTCCGGGAGTTGTGTCATGAGAACCATTGCAATAGGTAGAGTTCCTATAAGGAATCTACCTAAAACACTTTAGGCTAAACGCTGCACTCTGTTGTTGCGCATGCGCCTCATAAGGAAATTGAGATTAGGTGAAAATCCAAGACGTGAAGAAGACTTTCCTTCTACAATTAGAGATATGTGATTTCCGGGCACATTGTTCGCGGAAGGAAAAAATTAGAGAACTGTTTTATCCCTACTTGCTTTTTCCCTGAAGACTGAAAGTATTTAAAAGAAAATTGCCAGAGATTATTGATGCATTCCATGAAAAATTAAGCGAATTCATGATTAAGTTTATGCACTGAAAAAAGATGAGCATTCTATAGTTCCCCAGTTTCTATATACAAGCTCTCTCTGCTATTAAATTAAGTCTAACTGATGTTACGCTACGTTCTGTAACAACACAAACATATTGGGATAACTAAGTTCGACCACGAACATCGTTCTTGTTTGCTATTCATTTATTTATTTACTCCTCTTCCCCAAAAGGTTGTAATGTAAGCCGGCAGGGAGCTTCGCTCTAGCATAAATAACATAGAATGTAGAACAGAATTTAAAGAAATATAGATAAAAATTTAGAAAAATCTAAACAACATTAATTTATAATTAACATAGCATATACAATTACGAATTTAACCATTCTTGATTATTAAGTATGTTTAATGTTGTGAGTTTATATTTACTTTTGATTTTTGTACACATTGCCAAGGGCGAAATTGTCCACCTCTGGCAACCCCTCCTAGTTCATATCTACAACCCCCGGGGTAAAACTACCAGGATGGACGTTTGATTCCCCCCTTGTGTTGTGTGTGTGTGAGTGCGAGCTCTTGCTAGCTCAATAAATACAGTTTTTTTCCAATTCAATACAGTCTGCTGTTTGTGTGCTCTTGAGATATCTTGCTATTTAACACCAAACAAAGTAAACTCGATATAAAAGTAGGTTTAAAATTAAATTAGTTAAAACATTTTTTAATTGACGCTAAAAAAATAATTTACACCCTGTATCAGCCGGCAAATTGGATCCGTATTGTATAGTAAATAGATTAATCTTATTAATGGTATATAGAATATAAAGTATTGGCAGTAGAATGAATATATATTTTTTTTAGTTAAGGTTCTCTTCGATACTTAATTATGGAACGAAGACTAATGATTTTAGTGATCAAATAGAAAATAAGAAAAAATATACGTAAAGGGAGATGAAAATTCAAAACCGCTAGAAAGCTTCATAGAAAAAAAAAATGATTCATTCCATACATTATCTTTATATGTATTATTTTATCAGATATATAGCAATTTGTTTTACATTTATTTCCTCTTACATAATGAAACTCTTACCGTTTCTTTAATAAGTTGCTGTTAGCGAGAAATTAGAATGGTAGATACGTTCTGCTTTAAAATTCTACGAAAACCATCTAATCCCTACCAAAAAGAAATACAGTTCAACATCTGACCATATCAACTCAAATAAAAAAATAATGTCCTGCACAACTTCGGACTTCAAATATTCAGCCAGAACCACAAAATTGCTATCATTGATGCTAAAGGATTCAAATATGAAATCAAAAATCAAATTCGGTTAAAATTTGCTTGGGAATATCAAGAAATTCTAAAATACATGTTGAAGGTCGTGCTGCCATCTAATGGGAGAAAATCACACTTATGGATTTCAGACTCAGCATCAGTAAAAGTAAGTTGTCGTGCTGCCATCTAACGTTGGCAATCGAAAGCTTGACTAATGAAAAATATATGAAGTTACTAAACTCTATTTCGTTAATTATTCAAATTTAAAATTCTACAATTCATACCCTAAAAAGGCGATATTTTAAACTTATTCGATATTTTTTTCCTAATTTTCATAGCATCTTTTTAATATGTTGCTTAACGACAAATTCAGTTGAAGTAAATGTATTGTTAAGCAGACTCTTCCAGTTGTTCTTCTTTAACGGAGAAAATAATACATACTAAACTAAACTGACAGGGGTGTAGTGGAGTGTGAACGCCGTTCCGGCATTTTTCCTCTTTTCTTTCTTTATTTTTGAAGGCGGTGTTTTTATCATTCTTTATAGAAATAAATAAGAAAATATTGTTAGATGATAGAGCGCGAATTTTGTCCAGTCCTTTCCCTCGAAAATATGATAGATATTTCAAATTAATAAAACTAATAAGCCACTGACAAGTGGTGGGTGGAAGGTGTTAAATTATTAAAGTTGCACACATTTAAATGCATTTTAGGTTTTGATTCTGAAAACACATGATATTTTCTATACTACTTATCAATGTCATGATTTTATTTTGACGTTAGTTAATTTTAGTATAAAATGAATTCAAGATAAATTTTTGAAAAATTATTATTTAATATGTTCGTTACATTCATGCTTTAAACTATAGTATGCATAATTTTAATATTGGGCCAAAAATAAAAAATGTTTGTAAAATATGCATTGACTCAGTGTTGGCGTTTTAATATTCCACGATTTCAATACCTAGATAAAATAATTAATAAATAATACATTTCAAATGTAAAAAATATTTTATTGTGAGGTGATCCCCTACTTACCTTCCTTATCATCATCATCCCCATTTTGGCCCCGGGCGGGCCGCGGAAAAAAAACCATGTCAGAGCATCTAGCACTGCTGAATCTACTACAACACCGCTGATCTTAGATATTCGTCGCTTAATAAGCAACGCCACCTATCTTAATTTTTTGAAATTACAAAGAGGAAGATTCAGACGAATTTTTCGCAACCAATAACTGATATTTCTGAATATTTTAATATCTACTATGAATGTCTATGAGCATGAGACCATGGTCCAACCAGACTTTTAAACAAATTATAAATATTCGTTATTGATTGGTAAAACTCATTTGAATCTTCTCTTTACCTAAAAAAATTCAAAAAAATGGTGCTATTTAAGCGACGTATTGCTACTAAGAGAACTGGAATTCGAAGAGCATGTCTTGATAGTGGGTCTCCTGCATTTACATATCTACTATGGTTTGGATTGAGCTCCTTTTCATTCGCTCTCAGCGTCACGGTTGCTTCGCTTGCTTCAGAATGATGTCATAGGAGCGCGCTTAGTTTGGATTTCGATTTTTTGTCTTAGCTATTGTTATGGAAAACTAAAATTACCTTTATCTTGAATTCATCATTTCCTTTGAAATAAAAAAAATAATTATTATTATAACAAATATTATAAATAATTCCTTTTAATTGATTATTTGGATATTTCTAGGGAATGGGAGATTAGATAAAATAGGTTTTTCCATGATCATAACTAAGACAAAATCAATCAAACTAACATATGTTTATCATTCAACAACGAAATCTGACGAGCCAATAACGAGCTCAATCAAACACATAAAAGATCATAAAATAATGTTCTCCCCACCCGAATTGGTTTTCTTCAAAAACTGCAATATGCCATCTTTAGATCGTTCAGTATTTGTAGCAGATTTGTTAATTATGTCTTTTGATAAAAATATTTTATAAAAATGTTCTAAAAAGCTATTTTAATCCTGAAGCGACAAATTACTTTGAGATTAATAACTTTCAGAGCTGAAAATAGCTTTATCAAAATGAATAAAACCATACTTTTATCGTACGTTTTGAAATATTTGCAATCTGAATATTTTCACACGTTAGTTTCTCTTACCAACCCGTGATGCTGTTAAGTATGACAGGTGCAATCTGCTTTAACACTCTTGCTACGACTCACTTCTGAAATTCGAACCATCTATCAATTTAGATGACTACTTCTCTGCAATCTCTTAACTACAGTATAGGCCGCGGTGGCCTGGTTTGGTAGGTGTTGGCCTCAGGCCGGGGTTCCGGGCCGAACCAATTCACTGAAGATCCTTATGTATTGTGTTGTTGCACGTAAAATCTATGTAAGGAATAAAACGTCCTCCCTTAGTGTGGTGCGGATGTTTGGAGGAGAGTCAGCTCAGGTGTCCTCGTCATCTGACCGCGGTTCAGAATTACGTGGACCGTCCCAAAATAGCCCTCGCGTTGCTACAAAAACGGAATGTTTATATCAACTATCTTAACTACAGTAGAGGAGAGGGTCCGATTAGATGTAGGTATGAATCGTATTTTGATCATGTGATATCGCATTTGAATCACATGGCGAATAACGTGTTAATAATAGAATTGCGTCACCTCTTGCATTCATTTTGGACTTACGCGTCCCTAGACTGCGATATGATCAAGATACAAATAAATAATTAACGAATTATATCACTATATACCTAATTGGCTTAATAATTAATTAATATTATTAATTTATTTTAATTATTTGATTAATTACATATTTAATTTCATTTATCAATCAAATATAATTTTGGCTGAGGGTTAGGAAACTGCACAAAAAATGTGAATTGGGAGCTTCGGAACAGAACATTAAGATTTGCGAACTGGAGGGTTAAATTCATTTATTTATATTTATTATTGATTTATTTTCGTGATTTTTCTCCGGTTTTGGATTGCGATAAATTTTTCAGATGGCATTCGAGGTGGTATTTTTTTTCGATCTAAAAGAGCAAAATACTTTTTAAGAAAACGCATTTTCAGGAATATATTTTTTCATTTATGATTTCTCCCTCATCCACACAGTCATTAATGATCACAATTTAAAACATCGTTATCCATATTATGTCGTTTTTTCACGTAAATTCAATTTCCAAATTTTTTTTAAATTTTGAAAGTACTTTGTCGAAACCATACTCAAATTAAAAATGCAATATGCGAGGAAAACGTGTCTAAAGTTCGCCAGTTTTGCCAACTCCATGAAAAAAGCAGGTTTTTAAGGTTTAACCCCTTAACCGTCGCGCCGGTCATATTGACATGCATTGAATTATAGCATTTTTAGGCTTTTAAACTGAAATTTAATCATGAATTAGCTTTATAATTTGACACAAAAATTACGTAGAATCCATAAGCATCTCAAGTTTTCTATGCCTTATTAGATGAATGAAAACGACAGCCCCTTTCTAATACAGAAGGAGTCATCTTATTTCAGAGCAAAAAAAATGCTACCCCTAAGGGGTTAAACATCGTTGAAATTCGCAAATCAATATTGTTGGATTGCTAACCTTTCTTCCCAGCCAGTTGGTTTTTTTTAAAAAAAAAAAAAAACGAATATCTATTTTCTAATCCACTGTAGGGATGAAAAATATTGTTTCATAACTTAGTGCCATGTCCAGGCGAAAGAGGTTTCTAAGAAACCTTCTGAAACCTAAAACTGATTGTTGGACCACTAATCTCCTTTCTTTACAGCCGGTGCAATTTTCATTTTTTTATTCACAAACAGTGTGTATGCTTTCTAATCCTACTAGGGTTGAAAAAAATTGTTTCATACTAGTGCCAGGTCCATGCGAAAGAGGATTCAGAAAACCTTCTGAAACCTATCAACTAATTGTTGGACACTAATCTCCTTTCTTTACAGCGTTGCAATTTTCATTTTTAAAACGAATGTATGCTTTCTAATCCACTATAGGGTTGAAAAATTATTTCATTATCTTAAGTCTAGGTCTAATGCGAAAACAGGATTCAAGAAAGCCTCTGAAACCTAAAACTTGATTGTTCAGCACTAATCTCCTTTCTACTTACAGCCGTGCAATTTTCATTTTTTACAAACAGATGTATGCTTTTCTAATCCCACTGTAGGATGAAAATATTGTTTCATATCTTAGTGCTAGGTCCATGCGAAACAGATTCAAAGAAAGCCTTCTGAAACCTAAAACTGGATTGTTGGACCACTAATCTCCTTGTCTTTACAGCCGTAATTTTATTTTGGGTTTACAAACGAGATGTATGCTTTCTAATCACTATGTAGAAAAAGTGAAAAATTGTTTCATATCTTGAGTGCCGTGTCCATTGCAAAGAGATTCAAGAAACTCTGTCTGAAACCTAAAACCTGGTTTGGACCTCTAATCTCCTTCTTTACAGCCGGGCAAGATTTCCCTTTTTTTTTATGCAAGCAGGATGTGCTCTTTCTATTCACATACCCAGATAGCCAAAAGAAAGCATCTGCAAGCTGGAAACCTTGTCGTCAGCAAGGGTAAGAGTTGTCCTAAGGTTTCCACTGACAGAGGTTCAACCCTTTCAGGCAAGATATAAGCGGAAGAGGTTCATTATCAACAAGAAACAATAACTTTCTATAAGGTTTTTCAGTAAGATTTCCCCAAACTTTTATTACTGGCTTGTTTGGCCTCACTCAAGCTTGTTTCAGGCCTTTCAAAAGGTTGTAATAGTGATTTCCAAGCTTTTATTACAAGCATTGTTTTCAGGCCCTTTCAAAGTTTATCAGAGCCTCCTTCCCGGTGGATGCAAAATAGAGCTCCCCTTCCCCCCTCGAAGCCGAAATCTTACAGAAGAGGTCCAACCCCTTTTTTCACCCCCCTCTTCAAGCCAAAGAGGAGTTCAAACTATCTTTTCACCCCCTTAAAGCCAATCAGAGGTTCCAACCCCCTTTTTATCCCCCCCCCCTTCTTCTGACGCATCTGGAATGTCAATTGGTGAAATCTAATTATAATTTCAGTGTGTTGTGTAATCTAATTTTAATTGAACTACTTGTACGATTGATTGTGTGTGAAAAAACTCAAATTCCTCTCAGACCATGCGACTGAACTCTCTGCGTTCCTAGAGGTGGAAAGCAAACATACCGCTACTATACCGGACGGAGCTACACACGAGACAGGTGGTTAATAAAAAGCTTTCTTACGTCAATTTGCGGCAATGGTTTTCCGAATGGTTTGCGCTGAAATATTTTCGCGGACTTGTCGTTCAAACCTTATCGGTGAGTAGTTCATAAAAAGCTTTCCTACATAGAACCTTGCGGCGTGGTTTCCGAAACGGTTTGCCGGAAATAGCTTTCTGCGGACAACCTATGGAAAATAAGAAATGGCACTTTCCGCAACCTTCTTTGCTATCTGGGTATATGGGATGAAAAAATTGTTTCATAACTTAGTGCCATGTCCATGTGACAGAAAGTACTTGTAACCGTCAACCGAAAACCGATTTTTTGGACCTCTAACCTCTCTTTCTTTCAGCCTATCACATATCACTTAGAATATATTCTTTATATCAAGCAGTTAAGACTTCACTGCCACCGACACACTAGTCGTCAGAACCGTATCTAATTAGATGACCCTTCTCTATGTGCTTTTAAGAGATGTCAGAGAAAGAATTCTTTCTACATAAAGATAGATAGTTCGAATTCAGGCTTGATAAGTGGCAGCAGATATTAAATGGAGATCGGTATAGTTTAGTTATATTTACGTCCCGTTAGCTAAGAGTAACACAAGACTACTTTTAGGTGAACTCGAAATTTTGAACCGCAGGTCAGATGAGCGAGACGACATTGAGTCTGCCACTCCCCTCCAAACTTCACACACACGAAA
>BGPR01021669.1:2219-26217 GCA_013235015.1 Araneus ventricosus
ATGAATTCGGCAGCTAGCCTGGAAGCTAACCGATCGAGAGTAACATCAAACTTCGACATTATTTAATGACTCATTAGAGTCAATCGCATTAGAAAAGCTGTTTATAAATTCTAGAAAGGTACTAGCATCTCCACTAAATGTGGGAATTCTTAACTTAGGCAAACTAATAGAAGTTGCAGGACGTTTGGTCTCTGCATTATTGGCTGGAATATTAACTGGTGGAGCAGTTACATGTTGTTGCTCGATTTTGAAATTATCAATTTTACTTTTGATTTGAAATTTTAGATCATTAAGTTTTTCTTCATATTCAAAGGAGGATTCAATATCAGCTTCAAACACCGCTTTGTCCGTAATCAATTCTTCAATTTCCTTATTAAGGGTTTTGAGTTCTTTAAGCTTATCTTCAACATTTAATAAATATTCCGAAAGCTTCTTTCGGTCTTTTTCTTTTTTAATATCATAGCTCTCTAGGAGCAAAGTTATCTGGTTAACCAATTTCGTACTGGCTGTTCTCACAACTTTCCTTTTACTTTTAAATTTTTCAATAGCTTCCATTATACTATTAAAAAGGAAAATTTTCACAGTACCTTTGGTTACGATGAGAGTAGAAATTTAATCCTTATTGTTAAGTTTTTTGTTCTCAATAAACTCTTTAAAAAGACAACTTGATTCGGAATTATTCATGGCACCTGGACTCGATTTATTAGTTAATTTTGATTAGACTTTTAGTTCTAGGAAGCAAAACCATAAATTTGCTTAATTCATAAAATTTACAGGGTCTGTTGCATGCCAAATCATACGCAATGGCCAAGCATTCCCCACTGGTGTGGTGCGGAAGCTTAGAGAGGGTTTGGCAGCTCAGATGTCGTCCTCGACATCTAACCGCGGTCCAAAATTATGAAGGCAGTCCCAAAATAGCCCTCGTGCTGCTTCAAAATGGGACGTTAATATAACTAAACCAAGAAATATGGACAGAAATATATGCAAAATAAAAATACAAAATTGACGTGTCTCAGATACAAGCAAAAAAGTGGCAAATAACCTACATTGGCATTACACCTCCCGGGCATAATATGTTTATTTCACCCCCTGTCGTTTTACAGAGGCTAAGGAATGCGGCGTAAGGCCCGGGTCATGGTTTTATTTTTCTCCCCCTCATAATACTTGACATTAAAAAGTGCCGTAAACACATTAATGTTTTTTCTCCATGTTGCCCTTCGGTGATAATCTGAGCCATATTTTGTCTCCATTTACAAGCGTCTCTGAACTTCAACAGTGGTCACCTAAAAGCACAATGTTACACTGAGACTTTGGAGGATAACCTGCTACCATTTACCGAAATTCTAAGTGGCCCTTAGTGGGAATTTCAGAAAAACAATTATTCGATTCACACTGAAAACAACAACAAAGCTTGGTTGCATTAGTAAAATATAAGTATTCTCGATTGGCCAGCGTGTAATCCTGATCTAACCTAATTGATAATCTTTAGACCAACATGCATCGTAAAGTGTAATACAGAATTAGACAATAATCTTCTTTAAATGAGCATAGGTCCATAGAGAAAGAGTGGTATGAAATCTCGACCAAATCATGCAAGATTTAGCATCTTCAATAGAAATTCGTATTTATGTGCTATTTAGTAAGAATAGAAACACAATGTAAGGTGTAGAAACACCTTTAATTTAATTTTGGTCTAAACTTTTGAGGCAGCGTTATTGTCTGCATTCAGATACTTAAAACTATCCGCGCTTTTGCGCGTGCACCACTCGGTTTTGATTTCCCGAAAACAGGGGTGAGATAAAAGATGGAGGAGATCTTTTCTCTTTATTAAGTAATATATCTAAACATTAGACAAGTTTGGAATTAAATGAAACAGTACGATTCAGAAAGAAATTGAATATCAACATGGGAAAAGAGTAGCTAAAAGAAAATCGTGTCTAACAAAGAACTCCGAAAAAGCGCTCTTCTTATTCACTGCTTCCCCCTTGCAATCACACCTCTGCGAAGTAAAATTGTTGAAAAGTGGTAGCCGAGGGTTTCTGAAACGAACAGTAATTATGTTTTGTTACCAAATATCAACTTGCAAAACATACAATTGAATTTTTTTTTGTTATAAATATTGTACATTGGGTTTCCGATATAATGTAAACACTTTAAAATTTGCATATTTTTTCAAATATCTCCCGAAAATCTCTATGGATTTTCTTAGAATTTCGAACATGAAAGATTAATCTTGAACTCACATTTTACAGTGAAGATTCGATCATGAGAGTATTTAGGGGACCGACCATAAAGTGATGAAGACAAAAAAAATTTCGACTCATCCCGTTTAAAAGAAACCTGATAACGAAATGAAACTTTCTTCAATGGTTTTGTTTGATGTGCATAATATTTACATGCATTTTCGTAAACATAGCATAAAAATTCGGGAAGATAAAAAGTTTATTTTAAAAAATCCCAAATTTTTTAGCATGTTTTTTGCTTATAACTTTCCGAGTTTTAAACCAAATTGTAGAAAACTTACAGAATGCGTGACAATATGTTAGAGAAGCATTGTATTAAAATTTAAAGTAAATATTTTGAATATTAAAGGAAATATGAGTATTTTTAGTAAATGATTTTTTCACTACGCGTATGCGAAATGTAGAGTAATTTTACTTTCATGACTTAAGAGCCAGATATATAGGGCAACTTATATAAAAATTCCAGTTCAGTACCATTAGTATTTAGAAAGGTATTGGCATTCCAACTTGGTGAATTTCGGTACACTCTAAGAGAAACGAAATGATGAGGATTTTTTTTTTTTTTTTTTTTGTCTTCATCACTTTCTGGTCGGTCCCCTAAATACTCTCGTGATCGAATCTTCACTGTAAATATGCAAATTTTTATGCGCGCGGAATGCGGGCCAAAGACACTTTTTTTTTTGCAAAATATCAAGTTTTGGGGAATAAATAAATTTTATATGTTTCATTGTAAATCACCATTCATAATTTTTTTTCTCAAAATACCCAGGCCTTGGGTAAATACCGGGTTATATACCCAAAAAATATTTACCTACTGGGCATTTACCCACCCAATATTACTGGTCTTATGCGAGAAAGTTTCGGGGAGGCCACTCTCGCTGGTTCCTCTTCTTGACTACATGACTCGCAGATGTGGCATGACTAATCTTTGCAAGAATTTAAATTTCCTATAATCTTTTTTAAAAAGTTTCATCTGTAAAATTCAATATTTTATCTGATGTTACACCTTTTTCAAAACCTAGTTTATTATCAGAAAACTTTAAATAACTCCTATTCTAACCTCCATCCATCTTCCCATGCTTGCAAGCGTTCTAGATGAACAACTATAAATATTCGTTTTGCGAACTTTTAAATTACTCCTGTAGAAGAAATGTTAAATCTGACAGAATGTAAATCACCTGTAAATTATGTCTTATCTGAACAGTATGTAAACCTGTAAATTTCATTTCATCTATAGCTACAGTAACAACAAAGAACATATATGTTCAGAACTCTCTCAATTGAGGCATCCAAAGACATAAATCTAGTTCGAGCAATTTGAAAAAGCATTTTCTAATTGAGGTTGTAGCGTTGGGAAATAAGTTCCCAATAATATCTTTTGGAGATCTTGCTTTCTGGTGACAATAGAACCCAAAAAGGTTCTAGTGTTTATAATTATTTGGCAATAGGCATAAACATTAGCTGTGATGGTTGCATTTCCCAAAGATAGTGGTGTATGAGAGAGAGAAACAAAGGTTACCTACTCAAAGCAATGTTCACATCAAATACCAAAATTGTGCCACCCCCCATTCCTAAAATGTGATGATCATTCTATACGCAAATTTATGATATTTAAGTTCAACAGCTTTTAAATAAATATTTTTACTTATATTAATAAAAGTAATTCGTTGTCGGTGGCTTTTGTGTTGTTGAAAGGCTGTGGAAGGACAAAAAAGTATTTAATTTACAAAGTTCCACTTGATTACCTGAAGGTAATTTTATGTTACCGAGATTTAGCAAACGAAATTATTTGTGTGATTGTAATTTTGAATTTAGATTTTTTTTTAAATGTAAAATGCTTTTACTGTATGGTTTATTTATTTATTTTTACTAAAAAGGATTTCAAAAAAGGAAAATTCAAATTTTAAAACTGTTGTGCATGTGCTTTTTTTTCCTGTCTTGCAATGCGTCAGATTTCTGAGTTTCTTTCTGGCTTGAAGGGAAAATTATTTTTCAGTTGTAAATTATTCCACTTTTGCCCAAAAGTGAAACAAGACTTAATAATCTGATATAACCTCATTGCACCAATGAAGTAATTGAAATATTTTTTTTATAAAATGGCAAATAGAAGCACCCATTTCTATAACTGCTCTGGTTAATTTTTGTGAATGTGATATTGCACTTTATCCGATATAAAAGTAGGAAATCTGGATATTTCAAAATAATTGAATGCGTTCTTGCGGAAGAAGAGCGTTGAAGTTACCATATCTGTATAACTGAGGCGGTTGGGGTTTTTACAGAGGAGTTGGTTATACCAAGAGTAAGACAGGCATTCAAAAAATATGTAGTTTCAAATTTCTGTGCTTTCCATGATGAAAAATCTGAAACAATGCTCTAGATTTCTAAAAAAGATGTTTCATAAAAAAAAAATTAAATCCTGTTTCAAATGGAGATAATGTAGAATTCCTTTGACTGAAACATCTATTATTGAGGTACAATTTTCTATAGAAAGATGTCACTTAATAAATCAGTAATGCAATATGAAATGTTATTTCTCATTTTGTTTTGAGTAACTCGTCTCTTATAGCTTTGCATACACTATATAAATAAAACTAAAACGCGTGAATATTTTTTACGTTATAGAAATCCAAACTACTGAATAGATTTGCTTCAAATTTTGCTCACAAATACTATGAAGCATGAAGAAGGTTTTAGTGTGGATTTAATCCCAATTAAATAAATAGCTAGTTTTTTTTTGTTAAATAAAAACTAAATTCCCATTGCGCATAAGCAATTCTGATCACGCAAGAGGGCATGGGCAGCTGTTGACGACTACGTGGTGTAAACGACATATGCGAGAAAGTAGAAAGATCTCTATATTAATAAAGATGAAAGACTGTTTGCCTGTCTGTATGTTGGCGATCTCCAGAACAGATCGTTGTACCTAGAACTCTCAAATTTAGCATGCTTCGCAGCAAATACGAAAATCTTTGGTAATTTAATGTTTGGCTAGTTAGTTATATTTAAGTCCCGCTTTGAAGCAGCACTAGGGCTATTTTGGGACGAAACTCGTAATTTTGAACGAGCCAAATGATGAGGACGACACCCTCCCACCTTCTCTAAACTTCAACACCAAACCAGCTAGAGGGCGTTTCATGTCTGGTATTTTCAATATGAGTGGCAAATTTTGATGATTAGTTTAATAAGTTATTCATAAATTTCAACAGTCCTCCGGTAAGCTAAGAGCATGTACTGATGAGAATATAGAAAAGTTAAATAGTTTTCCTATACAAAATTTCTGAGGTTCTTGAATATCTTAAGTCCTTGAGCTCCAACAAATATTTGTCACTAGCCTAGATATACGGAACTCATTGATGACAAATCTAATATAAATAAAGCGTTTAGACTTTTCTCACACCACTCTTTGCATGACCAGTAAAATATTTTGGATATATTGTTTTAAAATTTTCGAGTCGAAAACAAAATCCAATTTTTTAAAGTAAATATATACAGGGTAGTCATAAATTATTAGACCCATTTCTAAAATTAATTAAAAATACCCTATAATGTAGCTATTTCATTTTTTTAATGAGAGAGTAACTCAAAAAGTTTTTTTAGATAGCTAACGCGCCGTTAAGGCGCACTAAATCTGCACAATCTAACGCAAGTGTCAAAATGGCTACCTTGCAGCAGAAGGCACATCTCACACGTCTTTGTTTCCACAAAAGCAAATCAGTTGTAACAGTTCAAAGAATTGTTCGGTTAGAGTATCGAAATTGTCATCCTCCAAGTAAATTCCATTAAGTGATGGTATGAGCAATTAAGGAGTGAAAGTCTCCCTTACTGATGCACATTTCCTGCTCCCCTTTAATTATTAAAAACTTATTATTGCGGCAAAAAAGTAAGCTCTATTTTACGACAGAAAAACAAATACAGTGTTCATACATAAAAATATAACAAAAATTTTCGTAAGTAAATTTATAATTGTAATTAAATTTGAAATATTCTAAAACTCCGAACGAACATAGGAGGGACAGACAGACATAGGATCTTCACCTCAAATGCTGATGCAACTTCAGATGACATGTGCAGCTTACCTTTTCATGTGATTTGTACGTCACGTGAAATGACTCCATTATATTTCCCGTTCGTGGAAATTTATATAGGGAGTACCGATTCATATGACTTCTTGGTCATCTGAATAAGCATGTACTAGAACCTATCACGCGGAACGATTTTCTAGTGCGACTGTTGCTTTCCGATCTGAAAGTACTCGCCCTTCATTTTAGCTGTCGACATCCGGTTTCGGGGATAGGGATGACGAATATTTGATATATTTGATGAACTGTTATTTACCACGCAATATCAAAAAATCACAAATACCAGTGATGAAGACTACTGTCAAAAAGGTGTGATTCATTCATTGATAAATAAATGTGCATAAAGTGTTTCAAAATGTTTTTAAAAAATTCATTCGTTTTTAATACACTTTTCAAACGTTTTAGTTTTTAATTCCATCTTCTGTCAACAGATGGCGCCATGGAAGCCCATTTTGGTGCTTAGAAATAATATCGTTCTTTTTGCTGTCACGGTTCCCCCTATCGCAGTTTCATTGGTATTTCCTGTGACGCTATGAGTCACCATTCTTGTTGTGATATGCGTTTTCGAATGATTACAGCTCTTGTAGAACGATAGAAAGTGGCAATAATCGTTCGAAACAAATATTTACAGGGAAGCTTAGTTAACTGTGATGGGAACGGAAAACGATCGGATTTCTGATTCACTGCAAAGTAGGGATGACGGATATTTGATGAACTGTTATTTACTACGCAATATCAAAAAATCACAAATACCAGCACTACTGTCGAAAAGGTGTGATTCAATCATAGGTAAATAAATCTGCAGAAAGCGTATCAAAACATTTAAAAAAAATCATTCTTTTTTAATAAACTTTTCCTAAGTTTTAATTTTTAGTTCTATCTTCTGTCAACAGATGGCGCCCCCACAGGCTGCATCTATTGACAGTATATAGAAATAAGAACACAAAATTTTGCAGAACGTCTAATAACAACAAATTACAATTTTTTACTTAATTTTTTTTTCAAAACACTTTACATACATTTAATAAGAATTTGGAAATTAAAAGTGTGATTGAAATCACACTTATTTAGAACAGATATTTAGAAATAACAATAGCAAAAATTTTTGTTATTAAAAATATCATGGATTATATCGGGAGCAAAAGCACTCCTTCTAGGAAATCTTGAACTTGAATTGGTGTTACGGGATTTCATCGGGCTATTATCCCCTACTTCCACTTCTAGGAAATCGTCTCTGTGTGATAGGGGTTTCAGACAGGTGCATATTGCCATCAAAATTGCGAGAGTTACCTTGATTCAAAATTAATAGATCGTCTCAAAAAGTAGTTCTCTCATCTAGTAGCAAAATGGCGCGTTAGTCCAACTACAACTAAAAAAAATTTAACCCTAACGAATCAATCATAAATTATTTAAAAAAATTTGAAAATTACTCCTCTCTTTATCGTATTACATAAGAAATAATCAAATTTCGTCCATAATGCGTCAAAATGTTCTCTTGTTTTCATCTCATTCATTCCTCAATTCGACTTAAGATTAAATGTCAGTTGAAGCGAAGCCGTTTGTAATAAAGCAACTAATCTGAAGCTTTGAAATGAAATGAAATAAATAAATACTTCACAACACAGCACATGCGTTCTGTTTATCAAAAATTGAATAGTTCGCAGTCTTACATCATCTTTTGGATTTCAGATATAAATTTAAGAAGCTTTTAACATATGAATATTTTATATTATTTTAAAGCTTATTTCAATAAGCAGTAATCATTATGGTTAAGGAACAATTTCGAGAGTCTCATCTTTCAAAGAAAATGTAAATGCTTTTCTTTTAAAAACCTTTATAGTAATCGAATTGTTTTTATGTGTGTAGTTTTTAATGTTTGTATAAACTTCATTTGGTTACTTTGAAACATTTAGTAGTATATCTGTTTCTGGATATGTCAGTCCAGGTGTAGGAACCTTTTTACACTGAAAGGCCTCATGAAATTCTGCAGTTGAACAAAAGGCCGCACGAGCAGAATCTTAATGGTTATGGTTCAGTAATTATTATTATAGTATAGTCAAGTATATTATTTCGATGCAAATTGTAAATAACTGGTAAGATTGCATTCTGCTAGTCTTTAAGCACATCAGCGGTTTCTTCTTTGTTTAAATTTTCGAAATTTGTCATGTTTTTAGCCATGGATTGGAGTTGTTATCCTCATAAGTTTTCATAATAAAAGTGTTGTGAAAGCGATGTATTTTTTACCTAGATCTCAATGGAAAGAAATAGGTTAAACTCTCTCCATTGGGAGTCAGTCCTAAAAATATTTAGTTGCCTTTCTAAAATTTTGTAATATGGTATTTCATTTCTGAAAATATGTTTCAGCAGAGCTCTTTAAAGAAGAATGCTACATCTGTTTTTTCAATATACATGAACTTGACTTATTATGCTTTATATGCATACTAGTAGATTTGATTTTTAAAAAATTAAATAAATTAAGGAAGACTAATAATGTCATGAATAGCAAATCATGTACAGCACAAGAATTAGTGCTGTGTTTTTAGGGTTAACCTGGAGTTTACCATTAGTAACCTGGTGCCCGCTTACTTCGTTCCTCTTAGGATCGCCAACTCTTTACCGCCAAGAACGGCGATGAGAGAACATTTGTTGTGGTTGCATCTAGATGTTTTTAACAAGTGACAAGCGTGCATGCGCACGAATTGATCCTTTCATCGGTGTTTTGCTTATCAGGCTATATTGCACCACGTTTTGATTGGATTGTTTTGTTCAACTCTTCGATGCAATTAGTCGATAAATTCCAATTTGAATAAAACTTTGTTTGGAATTCTTCGGATGGAATATCGGTTCAGTACCGTGTATGTTATTCTGTGTGTTTCGTTTCTCAATGAATAAGCGAAGGCTACGACTATTCCGCTATGCTGAAAGTGAAGCCGCTGATGCTTTTTAAATTAAAAAATTTGACTGGTACATGCTTGAAATGCCGCAGGCATTGCATGCGGGAATTCTCGTTTTCAGAATTTTTTAAAAAAACATGGATTCCTAACATTCAATGAAAAAGCGGAGCTACTAGTTTCCTGCTGTGCTGAAAGCGAAGCCGCTGATGTTTTTTTAAATTAAAAAATTTGCCCGGTACACAGTTGAAATGCCGCAGGCATTGCGTGCTCAATCTCTGTTTTCAGGTGATGCATGCGCAAGAGAGCAATAAAAAGCGTACTGTACATCCAAAACAGTATTTGGCGATGGCACGTGAAATTGTGCCAAGAAGAATTGGCGAGAAGCAGGCCGGCACCGTAAACTCCAGGTTTACCGTTTTGGTTTAGTACTGTGTTTAGCATACTATTTTGGTCATGAGCAGCATTACATTTAATGTGCTTACCTTTACTTTAGTATATTTTTAACTATTGCAGCATATAGGAGTATAAATTCCTCAAATAAGAATTAAAATGAAGTGACATATCTGTCAATTTAATTTTCTAAGTAGCCGATTAAGAATTTTTTCATTAGGATCGTAGTAGCCAATATAAACATCAAATACTGCAATCTTGGGATGCAAAATGCGATTTATAATCAACTTTTTAGTGTAAGACTTCGGCATTTGACATTTTGTCCACTATTTGATAATTGCTATGTTCACAGAAAAGTGATATTTTATGCCAACATGTGTGACAATTGCTTTGATCCAACAGAAATGTACCATCAATTATTTTGATCTGTTAATACTCTGCAGTGAATTTCAAAATATATAACATAGATTTTAGATAGTGGTTAAATTTTTTATTGAAAGAGTTTTTTTCTGCTGAAATTACAGAAAAACAAATATAGGTTTTTCGTGTTTGAGCTGACCATAACGAAAGGTATTTCTCAGTTTGGCCACTTCATGTGTTAAGTTAATCTGCAGAAAATGTATTTTTCAAATTTTTTTTTTCTATTTTATTTAATATGGCATAAATTTCACTTGAAATAAAAGTTGCTTTTTTTTTTCATTAAAGCATGTAAACCCTTTGTTTTTATATATGGGGTGTACATAAAAATACTTTCATTTGAAGGCATCTGCTGTAAACTAATGAACTAGATAAACGGGAATTTTTCTACAGGGCTAAAAAATTATTTCTTAAACATGATGGGAGATTTTGTCTAATGTCATGTACACAGAAGGTGCACAGATGAGGTGGAATTAATTCTGCGTTACATACATGATTTTAGACTGTTGGAAATAAGAAAAAGTCAATAATTACAATGAATGCATGGAAAATGGATTATAAAGTTTCATTAATGTTCAAATAATAAATACATGCAAGAAATGAATGTAATAATGAAACTCACAAGAAAAGAAAATATCTTATTCATCAATGTATTAGGGTCTACAGGACCATGTGCAATATTTTCAATGCAGCACAAGGAATTATCACATCAGTTGTATAGTTCTCTGCTACGTAAACGCTATGATGCGATTGAGAATTCTTAGTCTTGTGTTAGCCAGAAATCTCCCTATAAACGCTTTTATTTACTAATTTTTTTTTTTTTTTTTTTTTTGTGGAAATATGCTACAGTGCTGTATGTAATTTAGTTTCATTTCCATTCATTTAGTTTAACTACAGATGCCTCAAACGGGGAAGTTATTTTATGGCCACCCTGTATGTGTTTACTTCAATGTTATGTAGAGGTGAAATTAAACTTATTTTTTATTAGCTTACTGATTCATTGTGGTACAATATTACTTCTAGAAAATTATAGATTTATTAGATTAGACCCTTTAATTCTATGAATAAAGTTTAAATCAAGACCATTTTTTTCCTCCCAGAACTATTTTTAAATGTAACAACAAACAGATTTCTTTCAGATTGGTTCTTTTTTCTGAAGCCAATTAACATATCTACCTTCATACCAAAATTAACATGTACTTCTATATTAATTTATTTTTGTTTTGTAAACAAAACCTGAGCTTATAAAATAATTGTTTTTTTGTGTGTTTCTGATTTCCTTGCATCAACTCCTTTGAAATATTTAATATTTGAATGTTTTCATAAATTTCATGTATTTTCATTTTTTATAAAAAATGAACATATTTATCTTGAAGGTTCCATTGTAAAAATTATTCAGTCGTCAATAAAACCATTTAATCATTAATATTTAGTCAAAAAAAGTAAAACAAAATAATAAATTTTCAAATCAGTTTTAGCATGTGGGAACTACCTCTTAAATTTGTACAGTATGGTTTACAACAAAATGGAAATAAGTAATTAAATAATTTTAAATTTAATATTTCTGAATTAAATTTAATTTGAAATATATTTAAGAAGAAGGAATGGGAGCAAACTGTCTGGAAATGTCTCTGTCACGGATAATATCAATCAAACCCATTTCAAGAACCTCACGGACCATTCCAGAAGTTACTATAACTCGAGGGTCCTTGGACCAGATTTTTTTTATTTGGGATAGGGTATTGTGTACTGGTTATTCTAGTAAGGTTGTTTATATTCATAATATTCATTTGCATTACCTGATATTATATTTTTTACTCATTTAGAGACAAAATGGTTTTGGATTGCAAGTAGCCTCAGGATCTGCGACGTAAACCCATTTAATTATAATTGTGTGAATTTTAATCTTTATGAAGGAATAAATCATGAGGCTGCCTCTCATGGTGTACTGGACCCTAAAATGGTAACAAGTTTTTAAATTATTCCCAACAATTTTTATAAGATCCTTTAAGAATATGATAGTTGTTTATTGGGTGAATTTTAAAACAGGATAAACTTATTTGAAAGGAACTGTTAAAAGCAGGAACGTTTTTCTGTCTTAGTTAGAAATTTTTGCTTTTAATATTTCTATTAGATTTTAACTTTTATTTGAAAATAATGTTTTTTCTTTAACTTGGGAAAGTTGTATTCCTGTACATTTTCTGTAAATAAATTAAAACTTTTGATAAGTAACATTTCTTTAATACAAAAAGCATTATTTTTCACTCTGAGCTATTTCATAAGCTAAATGACAAATTTTATGTTGAAGGTTCTTTTTATATGTCAGTATTTGTTAATGCATGCATATATTTATAAATCAACCAAAACTAGGAAAAAAATAGCGATTTTTTTTTTTCTTTCTGTAAATTAAGTTAGTCAAATATAGATTAATGTGTTATCTTTTATTTGTTGTTAACAATTTTGTAGTCATCGTTGTTTAGAAAAAGCTTCTGTTAAACAGAGTATACTTTGTCCAACAAAATCTCTTTTGACAAAGTATTTGGGTTGGATTTATGCTTTGATTTGTGAACTTTGGCTTCAACATTCTGTGCTTACCTAATATTCAAGCCAAAAAAAGAATCTAATGTTCATTTTATAGATATATTTTTTTATGTATTTTAATTTCATTTCCTTCCTTCTAAAATACATATAAGTGTTAGTGTCTGACACTCCTGCAAGATATGCTATAGTTCATCTTTTGATAAATTCAAAACTGTTTTGAATTTCTGAGGATGAATTCTAACAGGGCAACTTATTGGTCAGTAATTCTTAATTCAAATAGAAAGAGTGAGAGTGAAATCTTATAGATAAAAGAGAATCTTATGGAACTTTTTCATACAACAGAAAATTGGATGTCTAAACTGTAAACATATGTATAATGATGCTACAGGCATTTATTATTTTGTATGTAGTTCAGTATGCTTTTGCTTCATGTAACCAACTGTCTTCAAAATTTTCATGTTCTTTAAAAAAGTGCTGTATTTAGGGATTTTTTGAAAACTTCATCCAAATAATATAAGAAAATGGTATTTATATATATATATTTAGATACCCAATGGCGTAGCACTGGGGGCAAGGGGGTATAGATGCCTCGGGCACCAGTCGTAGAGGGTGCCTTGGAGACGAAAACATTAGTGTGTTTACACCACTTTTTAATGTTGAATATGATGAGGAGGGTAAAAATAATATGCACTGGGCCCCCAATACCCCTGCTAAACCAATGATGATGATTGGGGGCGAGGTAACATTATGTCCCAGGCATCACTTAGCCTCACTATGGCACTGGAAATACCTCATCTTTGCAACATTAGAATGTTGTTATGTATTATACTTTTTTTTGCATACTATGTTTTTCTCTTTATCTGAAGTAAAAAGGGTAACATACTTCAATCTGCCCCTTTTTCTGAAGGCTTGTCAGATTCTTAATTTGATACTTATGTGTTAAAGCAGTCCCGAGCTTACTTGGCAAACTTCAGATTGCACCAAGCAGATTGCAGCTATGATTCCACTATAATGACATTTTGGCAAATATTTGACAGCTGCTTATGGGGGCCACTATGACACATACAGTCACTCAAAAAAGTATTGGGACACATGCTTAGCATGTAAAGCTATTTATAAAAATATTAATCACATTAAAACAAAATTAACCAAGAAATGTTTTAACATTTGGTATATAGTAAATAAGGAAAATTTTCTTACTATTTTAGAATTACAATTTGATCTAGCCTTTTAACTATAATTTAAACGCAAACAGTTGTCAAAAAAGTATTGGGACAATTTTGAAATGAGAAATTTAAGAAAGATATAGCACGTCAATAAAATTTAATTTAATACCACTTTTTTTAGACTATAATTTTAGACATAAAGTATCAGCAGAAAAGGTTGCGTATGAAGCAATGGAGTGAAACAAAGATATTTCAGTTGATTTGCGAAATCTGGTAATAAGTCATTGGAAAAATGGAAAATCAGTTTGCTGTGTTGGACAAATCTTGAAGCTCAGTAAGTCTACTGTTTTTAATATTATTCACAGGTTCAAGAAAACAAATAATGTTGAAAACAAGCAAGGATCAGGGTGTCCAAGGACATTTAGTGAATGTGAAGAGAGGCGGATTGTGAGACAATTTCACATTAATCCAAGAACTAGCGCAGCAAAATTGACTCTGAAATGTAAAAGTAGGTTCTAGAAATCTGTAAATTCTGAAACTGTCAGAAATGTTTTAAGAAAACATAAGTATCATGGCAGAATACCTCGGAGAAAGCCCTGCATCAGCAAAGCAAATAGAAAAGCTAGACTGGCATTTGCTAAAATGTACGTAAAGCAGCCAACAGAATTTTGGGAAAATGTAATTTTTGTGGATGAGAGCAAATATAACATTTTCAGATCGCATGGCAAGCAAAAAGTTTGGTGCACACCAAATACAGCATTGCATATCAAAAATGTGCGGCCTACTGTAAAATATGAAGGTGGCAACCAATTAGTCTGGGGTTGCGTGGCAAGCTCTGGTGTCGGGAACTTAGACTTTATAGATGGTACAATGAATAAATATGTCTACCGTGACATTCTCAAGTGAAATTTAAAGCAAAGTGCAAGCAACTTGGAATCTCAAGACATTTTAAATTGTATCAGGATAACAACCCAAAACGTACTGCTGATATTTGCAAGTTATGCATCCTCTACCTCTCTCCTGGTGTGATTAAGACCCCTGCCCAATGTCCAGACCTTAATCCCATTGAACATGTGTGGGATTATTTGCAGCAAAAAATCAATGAACACAATATTTCTAACAAGCAGGAGTTAAGAAAACATCTGATCAAACAGTGGGCCAAATTCAATGGATCATTTTATGCCAAATCGACTGCAAGAGGTTATAAAGTGCAAGGGTGGCCCAACAAGATATTAACTATCAAGCTCATATTTTTTTCTTAATTTATTGGACAGTGCCCCAATACTTTTTTGAGTAGAAGTAAAAGAAATCATAATTGCATTAATATTTGTTTGAGTTGCTATGATATGCATTTATCAAAATGTGATATACTTTTTTTTTGTTTCATTTGTATATTTAAGTTATATATTATGATAAAATCCTGTGGCCTTGTATTGTGTCTCAATACTTTATTGAGTGACTGCAAATACCCTTAATTCCAGTATGTTTTCTTGAATTGGATATGAATAACTTATTTGCAATTACTTGATTGACCGAAAGTTTGACTGTTAATTTAGTTTCAACCCATTTTCTGTGATGTGCTTGGAAAGAAGTCATTTAATTTTGCAAATATGTCACATGACATCCAAATCTCTTTCAAGACTTGAAAGAAACATTCTTTGTTACTTAATTATCTGTCATCACTCACATGTTAATGCTTTATATGGTTACTGAAGGTGACAAAATATCATGTCAGCCTGGATATTTTTCAATGCATTTATGAATTAAAATACCATTCTCATATTTTCATGATTTGTTAACTCCTTTTTGTAGCTCTAACAGCACATTTTGACGTAACAATTTTATTCATAACTAATTTACTGAAATTTAAAGGGGTTTTTTATAATAGAATATTTACATGTGAGAGTAATTGATTTTTATTTCATGTATAAAATGCTTTTTTAGGGTACTAGCCGAAAAAATCAAAAATGTACAACTTGTGGCAAGCAAGTCCAAGATTGTATTGGCCACTTTGGTTATGTAGATTTGAACCTGCCTGTTTTCCATGTTGGGTATTTCAGATCTATTATTACAATTCTACAAAGTATATGCAAAGTAAGTTCCTCCTATTTTTTCAGATAATCAAAATTTTTTGTTGGATATTTAGTGCATAAAATTGTTATTCCTCTACCTTTTCAAACCATTATCATAAACATTATCATCATATATATATATATTATGACCAAACCATTATCGGCATAGGCAATTAAAAAAAACATTACAAATTCTACTGTGAAATTTTCAGAGATGTCTATCTAACTCAACTAATCTAACAAGTGTCCAATTTATTCATAAGTATTTTTTAATTGTGCATTAAAGGTCATGTATTAAGATCGCACACTTACAGCTGTTCTGTTACAAGTAGTAACCACATTTAAAAACTATAAAGCTAAAATTGCATTTCGTTTTATTATTTATTTTTTCTGTTCCTCATTTTCCAGAGAGATTTCTTCAAAAGTTTATGCCTGCATACACAATATTCAGTAATAATGAATTACGAATAAAATCTATAAATTTGTCCATTTTTTTAATACTTATTTCTATTTGGGATATCTAGTGGTCCTGCTTATTCTGCTTTTAATGACTGTTAAATTCATATCTAACTATAAATTCTTTTAAAAAAGAAAAGTAACTTCGTTTCAGTTAAACAATTGTTTTTAGTTAATGATCAAATACTGTTTAGAAATTTTTTTCATGATATTTGAACATTTATTCAAATGTTAATGCATCTGATTATGTTGTGAATACTTATAATTGTAAAATTTTACTAAGAAAGTAGCATAGAGTCATTACTATAATTATGCTTTGTCAAAATATAAATTCATCATAAATTTAAAATGTTATACAGAGTTAAATCTATGAAAAGACCAGATCAAATTTATATTTTTTGTTTTATTAAGAGATTAGGTTTGCCATCTTGACAAACATAAGAATTTCACATGCTCACTAATTGTAAGATTTTATATTTATGTAGAAATCAGTATTGCTTTCAGATTTATGCTACTATTTATATTACTATTATTTTGAATTTATTTTAATTGTATTCAAATCTTTAAAACTTAAAAAAATTAGTTGGATCTGATTATATTGGAGTTTGATATTATGTGAGTGTGGGCTGCTTTGCGGCGGCCATTCGATAAATACCATACAGCTTCAGCCAGACGGATGTAGGCTTGCTAATACTGCTATTTACTTTCTCTCTTGTTTCAGACATGTGCTCGTGTACTCCTGAAGCCTGAAGAACGGATGAAGTACAGTGAAATTTTGAAGCAACCTAATATTAATTACCTTAAAAAGAAGCAACTTAGGAAACAAATTGTTGAGCTATGTGTCAAGAAATCTGTCTGTCCATTTTGTAATGCAACGAATGGTAATGTGATATTTTTTCTTCATCTTTTTTTTAACCTATATCTATATTCTAATCTTATATTTAGACACTAAAATCAGGAACATTGTACTCATTATTTATTTCCATTGCATAAATTAATGGTTTAAAACATCTTCTAATTCATTCTCATTAAGCATTTCTGTTGTATTTGGCATCGAACAGAAGTTGCATCTGTTGGTTGTGTAATTTTTTTCAACCTAAAATGTCATGTGAGAATTTCTGGAGTCTGGTGCTATTTCACTAAAATATTTTAATTTTTCACTTCACAGTATTTGTTCAAGTGTATTACATAATTTATATAATAGATTAGTTAGTTATAAATGTTGATTAATATCCTTAAATAAATGTCATTATATGTTCTGTTCTTGGACATACATTCTGTTGTAGTCGTTTCTTTTATAATGATCGTGTTCTCATTTTATAATTAAATATGTCAAGCATTCCCATCTACCCCTCTCTGTCTTTCCTCTACATTGAAATAATGTTTGTGCAGAATTGGATATATTTGATTTTTGTTGAGTTTCAAGTCATTATGATATTTAGATTGTCAATTTGGAAGGTATGTTTCTTTTAGATTCCATCCTCATTTTATTATGCATCTTCCTAAAACCATGGAGCTGAACTTTTTTTTTAATACTCTAATTTAATTTATGCACTTGATTTAAATTTTCTGTCAGTTGCTGGAAGGCTTGTGTATTCAGATTTTAATTTCTGTATAAAATGTATGTATGAACTTGAAGTTATTTTATTGTACATGTAGAGATGAAGTTAGAATAACGCTGTAGTTGTACAAATAAAGTACTCATAATTTTCATATGCAGTTAATTGTAACTAATCAGAATCTTCATTGCTCTTTAGAATGATTATGAATAGTTAAGCAAAAAAACAAACAATTGTTATGTATATACTAAATAATAAACTGGTACAAATTTCAGAGAACATATTTAATAAAATGATATTCCATAATAGTAAGGGAAAATGTTAATTTTCATTCAACAGTGTTCCTCCTTCTCCTCTCCACACCCTTCCCTATTTTTTCCAATAATTTTTTTATTTCATTTATGCACTTTTTAAAAACCTTTTGCTAGAAGTTGTTAATCGACTTAATTTTTTTTTAGTATATTCTTATACCTTTTTCTTTTTTTTTTTATGTAATATGTTTCTGCCTGTATTGATTTATACTAGCTGATATACCCAGCTTTGCTTAGGAATAAGATACTTTTATGCCTAATATTTTAATGTAAACAATAGTTGTATGTAAAATATTGTAATACACAAAACTGAAAATTTTAAAAATTAAAATGAGAATACCATTTGAACCAAATGACTTTTAAAAACTGCCAAAAGATAATTTTCTCTATAAGTTATTAATAATTATTTAAAGAATGATATAACTTTAAATAAAGAGTGCAAGTGTCAAGTTGGAAACAAATAAATAAAATGGTTTAAAATATGTTTAATATTTTCATTCTATAGGAGTGACATCACTAAAGATAAAATATTTTTTTCTATGCATGGGAAACAGTTTTCAATTAATAAAAAATTAATTGTTTAATCAACTGTCACCTACTTCACTAAAACCTTCCTTATGCTTCATAGTATTTGTGAGTAAAATTTGAAAAATTCTTTTGAGTAATTTGGATGTAAATAAATATAGAATACTGAGGCTTTCTCTTTTTAAAAAAAGAATCCACCCGCAGATTGACTTTGGGACTTTGTGAATTGCTGTTAGATGTTTTACCAACTAAGTCATTAAAACTGTTGTTGTTTGGAGTTTCTACTTTTTCTTTAACATCAAATAAAGATTCACCATCAGGTTTTATTTCTACAGCGTGCTTGCAATTTTTGCATTTTAATTTTATTTCTGTAGATACTTCATGGCATTTGCAAACAAAATTTGAAGAAAACTTATTCGGTAGTTTGTATTTCTATAATATACAAACTATTTATTTTACTTCTATTGCATTAATCTTTTCTAAGGCCATGGTAAGTACACCTACCCCCAAATTCATCAATTTGTAAATGCAATTTTTAAGGTTAGCATAAGTTTTAGCCAAGAAATTTCTTGAAACAAAAACCTAGATGTTCCAATTTCTTATCTTAAATCATAATGAAGTAGGTTCAAGTGGTAATTAGTTATTAATTAATGAAAAATTAATGTCATCCAATAAGCTAAATGAATTTTTCTTAAATTAATCTCTTTCCCAAAGTTATTTTATTATACCATTATCAGAAAAAAATGGCTCTTTAACCCCTTTGGGACGAACGGCGCATATCTGCATGTGCGTTAGATTCCCCACAGGGTCAAACGGCGCATCCGTGCTTTACGGCAAAATTTACTCTGTTTGCCGAGTACCGCATATATGCGTTGGGCTTTTGGAACAAAATATTTTCTATCAGATGGCATTACTATCTATGTTTCTTCAAAAGATTGGTCCCTCTTATTAATATTTCTTTCTCCGAGGTCAGATTGTAGTCGATCACGTGTTTGTGAATCATTGGATTAGAATTATTGTATTTTCGGGAGTATAAACAGAAACAAGTGTTAGCAAGTGTAAAGAGAAGCACATGTTAAAGAGCTCTTTAACTCATTTTGGATTGCTTGTTTATAATTTCTTATCTCGCTTTATTGGGATTTTATGGGAGATATTCTGTCAAGGGTTTTTATGCCTCTCAGTTTTATTTCTGCAGTTATAGGTAAAAGAATGTGTTATCTTTCCAAGGAGGGAATATGTAAATTTTTAAATAACCCTTCTATGAATTTTTACAATTATAATGACAAAACAATAAATTTTTAGATTTCTTCAGATAGTTCTCAATATTCAGATTTTCAATTGGAAGAGGATAGTACTAATATATCGGTTCCAATTCTGTCATAGCAGTGGAGTGCTAAAATAGGAGATTTTTCATAAGTGTTAATTATTAAAATTTTCTCGGAAGCATTTTATAATATTAAATGTAAATATTTATTTTTTCCTATGTTTTCATATTTTGCATCAATAATCAAATGTTAATTTAGGTACTTTCAATTATAGTGAAATACACTATATTTTTATTTTTTATTATTCAAAATCAAGTATTTTAATTAAACTTTTTTTATTATGAATAGAATAATAGATATCTTTTATCACATATTTAAAAATGGTTTCAATTCTATGTAAAGGGCACTTTTTATGCATTATTATACAACACGCTTTTTTTTACGGAACTTAATGCATGTTAGGCTTAGTGGGAGAAAATGCTTCGGCCGGTGGGCACTGTCGACACTTGCCTGCTTCCATCTTGTGGGAGCACTTCCTTCAATGGGTGTCCGTCCTGAAGGGGTTAAAGGGTTAATGTTTAGCTTTCTACGTACGTCAGCAGAAGAGCTTAAACTGCACTTGTGCAGTGGACACAGGGTTTTTAAATAATGAATAATTAATGTTTACCATTTAATTAATTGTTGTGAAATTGTCTCTTTAATCTTCTCTGTGCTTCATAGTATTTGAGTAAAATTTGAAGAATGCCTATTCAGTAGTTTGAATATCTATAGCATACAAAAAAAATAGATGTTTCAGTTTTATTTATTGAGATGACACAATTATTTGAGACTAAATGTGATAGTTGGCTTTATTTAAATGCCATTTTTATTGAGGATCTTTCTAATTAATCTTTTTGTTGGGGGATTTCATTAAGCCTATTGACAGCAAGATCAAAAAGTGAGTCGCTTTAAAATGCAGGAGATATAATTTTTATTTATTACATAGTTGATTTTCTTCTCTGATATATTTGAGAATCCCTTTTAAATTGTTAATGTATAAAATTTATGAAAATTTAAACTACATTAATAAAAAGTTGTGTGCATGCATGTTAAATAAAAAGGAGGGAGAATATCAAGATCATTTTGTGTGTATTAAAATTCTATACATTTTTTAAGCAAATGATGAAAGTTTATTAATACCAAGCTATACTATATGAATAAAAGTATCTGGACACTTTCAGATTTTCAAATTTTTTCAGTTTCTCCGGAAAGGATTAACTGACTGCCCTTAAACTTCGACCATGTGAAGAATAGACTGTAACTCACATTTTACATTGGAGATTCAGGACTGGGAGTGATTAGGGGATCGTCTACAAACTGATGAAGACAAAAACTTTTTTGGTCCACCCCGCTTCACAAAATACTGATAACAAGATGAAACGTTCAGAAGTGGTTATGTTTAATGTGCATAATATTTACATGAATTTTCGTAAACTCAGCACAAATATTTGGGAAGATATAAAAGTTTTCTTAAAAAATCCCAAATTTTCCCGCCTGTTTTTTTGCTTATAACATGCACAGTTTTTTGTTATTTTATACGAAACTTACAGAAAAAGTGACAATATATTACAGAAGCATTGTGTAAAAATTTGGGAAAAAAATTTCAATATAACAGGAAATATGAGCATGTTTAGTAAATAATTTGTTACTGTGCATGCGCGAAACATAGCATAATTTTTCTTTTACAACTTTAAAGCCAGATATATAGGGCAACTTATATAACAAAAAATTCAATATCAATAGTAGTAAGAAAGATATCAGCATTACAATGAGAAGAATTTCTTCTCCTATCGAAGAGAAGCTAAACGATGAGGGGTTGTACACAAATTGATATTTTTTTTACTTGTATCTTTGAATAGTTATATTGAATTATATAGTGATTAGAATTTGCTAAATACCTGTGAACACTTATCAATTACGTGCATAACTTAAATTCCAGCTAATTAGGCACTATAACTAAAAAAATTTTATTACTTTAATTTATATTATTTACATGATTATTAACAAGTTACAATTTGATGACCAAACAATATTTTTAAATTAATTTCTTTTTTGGCCTAGCAATTTTCTTATCTAATTAATTTCTTTTCTTAAAATATTTTAATAATTTTTAAAAATATATTTTTTTTTATTCATTACAAATATTGCAAGTACTCATGAGTATTTAGCAAATTTCTAACCACTATATAATTCAATATAACTATTCAAAGATATAAGTTTAAAAATATCAATTTGTGTACAACCCCAAATCTTTGAGCTTCTTTTCGATAGGAACTGAAATTCTTCTTGTTGTAATGCCGATATCTTTCTTAATACTATTGATATTGAACTGAATTTTTTTATATAAGTTTCCCTATATATCTGGCTTTAAAGTTGTAAAAGAAAAATTTTGCTGGGTTTCGCGCATGCACAGTAAAAAAATATTTACTAAAAATGCTCTTATTTCCTGTTATATTGAAAAAATTTTTTTCCAAAATTTTTACACAATGCTTGTGTATTATATTGCCATTTTTTTCTGCAAGTTTCATATAATATAACAAAAAACTGTGCATGTTATAAGCAAAAAACAGGTGGAAAGATTTGGGATTTTTAAAGAAAACTTTTATATCTTCCCAAATATATGTGCTGAGTTTACGAAAATTCATGTAAATATTATGCACATTAAACATAACCATTTCTGAAAGTTTCATCGTGTTATCAGTATTCTGTGAAGCGGGGTGGGCCAAAAAATTTTTGTCTTCATCAGTTCGTAGACGGTCCCCTAATTGCCCTCGGGACCGAATCCCCAATGTAAAATGTGAGTTACAGTCTATTCTTCACATGGTTGAAGTTTAAAGGCAGTCAGTTAAACCTTTTCGGAGAAATTCTAAAAAATGTGAAAACCTGAAAGTGTCCGGATTCTTTTGTCCATATAGTGTATATTCAATTCAGAAGGTTTAAAAGCAACTGCAAAAATTAATATTTATAATATTCATAGAACAGTGTAAATTTTAATGTTTTTGTGTGATTTACAGTGCAGAATTCCCCCCTGATTTTGAAATATATTATCTTGAATATTACAATTATTTATTTAGCACACATGCACTTAATTTCACTCAAGGCTTTACTTTCTGTAGACCAGGGGTGGTGAACCTTTTTGCATTGAAAGGTCAGTTGTCGCTCAGCAGTTGGACAAAAGGCTGCATGAGCAGAATTTTAAAGATTATTGTTCTGTAATTATTATTATATTACAGAAAAGTCTATTATTTCAATTCAAATTGTAAATAACTGCTAAGGTCACATAAGAAACTCAGAAAGGCCGCAGGTTCCTCATCCCTACTAAAAACCTTTTTTAATTTACAGCAAAGGGACTCCCAAGTTAATTTCTTGATGTCAGAAAATGATTTTAAAAAAAGAAAAGAAGGATTCAATTATGTTTAATGATTATTGGAAGTATAATCCAATAGTAATTAACCATTTCCATAGAAAGCTATGTCTCTTTTCTACAACAAACATTAGTTCCTAGTTATGTTATTCTTTGCGTACAGATATTAAAAATAATTTAGCTAAAAAAATTCAAACTTAATATGTTTCATTTATAAATTAGGCAGCATTTTGAATATTTAATGTTTGAATTTGTGATACCTGCTCATATGTCTAGCTCTGTGCATGCCATTATTTAAATTAAATGTCTTATTACATTTTATTCTTACCTTTTCAGTTTATGGCTTCAATCATTATTATTTACCTTTTTTTTATTCTAAACATGAAATACCATTTGCATTTATTAAGCTGTTAAAGCTATTCTTCAACCGTATAAAGCTGAATTTGAATTAATTCATTTTTATTGAAAGTAATTGCATACTTGTTTCAAGTTTTATGATGTCAATGTACTATTTATCACAATAGGAATTAAAATATACAATTAAACTAGTAATTTTTAATGCAAAATTTATGATTAATTTTTTTGCAAAATTTAAGAGTCGTGCATTTTAAAATTGAATTATGCTATTTAATTTAAAAGTATGAAATGCTAAAATTTATCACTGGGCTCTTTTTTCA